>VZRZ01004057.1:406735-439235 GCA_013398175.1 Climacteris rufus | reverse complement strand
ACTCCTGAAGAATAACTTGATGAGGATTTGCGCCTGTGGGACTTGAATACAGATACTACTTGGAACTTGCCTGCTCGATTTGACTGGTCAATCATAGGCTGTACTATTCTTCTTCTGGCATTAATAAACCTGCAACAGAATACAAAGAATAGAAGTCCTTTCATCAGCTTACTTCTCTGTTTTGAGAACACCTCTGCTTTAAAACTGACAGGATTTTAGCGTGCTGTGGAAATGTGTTTTGTTTTGTGTTGCTTTTTAAAAAGAGTATAATTTCACTTTAAAGGATTTGCCTCTAAGTGCTCAGAAATTGTAACTGGTAACACGCTTATCTTACTAGCCAGCTTTAAGCAGGATTTGCCAGAAGGCTTTGAACAAGTAAATGCCACCAAAAACTTGTGTTAAAAGACAATTGTTTCTTTAACTTCTTCTAAGTCGCTCAGATCCTGGTTAAAGTTCATAGGCTGGGAGACTTTTCCCCTTTCCATCTTAGGGATCCAGCTCCCCTTGCAGCTGGCCATAAATGAGGACCAGGCTTTGCCACTCCGTGCTTTCACAAGGTATCGTTAGGTCAGCAAAGCCATCAATTAGGCTGTCTGAAGTTTTATCACCAGCGCAGCAGCAATAAGTGCCGGCCCAGAAAGACTTCTGCTCTCCTACAACTCCTGCAGTTGGAGCCTGTAAAGGCGAGGGTCGTTTGGAGGTCAGTGCCAGCTGGGGGCCACCTCTATGTCCGAGAGGGGACACCCTGTGCAAGGCGACTGCCTGCCTGCCCTCAACTCAGGCACCTTTCAACTCGTTCGAAACCCCCAGTCACAGGTACATGTGGTTAATATTAGGCCCAAAATAGCCTTTTTTTTAATCTCAGACTGAGGTGGTTGCGAGGCTTTTGAGCACTGGTAAAGGCAGTTAGTTGGCTGTGGAGCCTGGATTTAATTTTGCTGGTAATCCAAAAATAGGTGTTTGCGTATTTCTTATTAGCTTAATGCGCAGCAATCCACATCAGCACAAGCTAAGATAAATTAATTTCCCTAAAATAATTTCAAAACTTGCCTATTCACAGAATATCTTTGAAAACGGTAATTTTCTATCACTCGGGAGCCACACTTGTTTTTGTCCCTTCTCTTTGTGTTTGAGAACACTTTGGAGCCTTTGCGCAGGTTTTGTGTGTTATTTCACACTCAGGCTTTCAGCTGGTGACCCTTAAGGAGTGCTAATGAACTTGAATACTAGCGTTTAATCCTCTTCAGAAATACTAACATGCCCATCACCCAAAACAGCCTCCAATAATTGCCATTGGGCCCGATCCAATGCCTAGCAAAGTCTTTCAGTCAGTTAACTGAAAACTAAGTTCATCTGCTCATTTAGTAAATTGCTAGCCTTTATATAGCATCAACTCCGCAAGGCCTTTTGTCATGCTTCCCTCACTCCCTCCCACCTTCTGGTTAAATTCCTCTGCAGATAATAAAGGATGGTGGCACACCTTCGATTGCATCTTCTGTAATCACAGTTGCAGAAATTTCATTAGACAGATGCATAAATGCTAAAAGTAACACTCAAGGGCTCTTTTGCATCTCTCTGTTTACATCCAAAAAACATTCTTTATTCTTTAGGAAAAGTATCATTCAGTTGTCAGAAATGTCATCCTCCCTCAGAATTAGTCATAACTTCAGGTATTAAAATAAAAACTCAGACACAGCCAATATACTTGTTTATTTCCTTCTGACTGTGGCACAGCGACGGCATCTCCTACCCCAGAGCTGTGATTTTGAGGTGTGTTTCAATCCTCAAAGACAAAGGTCCCTGACAGGACTTATTTGCTGAGCTACTTTCCAGTAATGTTGCTGCGCTGACCAAATGGAGCCTGACCTGAACCTCCTCCATCCACCACGCCTTTTATCAGCTAAAGTTAAGGCTAATAGAGATTAACAGGAAAGCCTGATAAGACTGTTTTCTCTTCTCCTATGAGCTTCTAATGGTGTATACAGATGGCAAGGTTTTAAAGAATGGAATGAACACTTATTTAGGCCTGTAAAAAATCAGAGAAACACACCCACCCCCCCCCACCCCTCCCCCACCCCCCGCACACACTTTCCATCTTACTAACCCCTTTCTTCAATCAGGCCACTCTTCAGGAAAACCAAATTGCTCTTTCTTTTTTTATTTAAACCCCAACCACTTTTATTATTTACATCTGGTGGTCCCCTTATTTATGTCCCTCTCCACTTCCCTGCACATGCACCCCTGCTCACAGGGTTGCGAAGCATTATGGGCCTTGGTTCTCAGCAGGAGAACTCCACACTGTCTTCAAACAAATAATTAAGGGGAAGGTTAAAGGTTCACCCAGAGGTCATATCTTCGGATACTCCTCAGAAAGTTTACATTAGTAAGAAATGGGTGCCCTATGAAGTGTTCTTTCAATGGGCTCGCAAAACAAGGCAGAGTATTAAGAAAATTCTGCGTCCTGAAGGGTCTCAGGTGATGTCTGCTTTACCTTTTGGAGCACAGAGATTGGGATACCGTGTTCCAGCTTTATATATTCGACAGTCTATACAGACTAAGCCTTTGGGAAAGGTGTTGAAAACCCAATCTTGGCCAGCCATTCACTCCCAGAAGAGTCTGGCCTTATTTTATCCTGCTGATGTCAATAAAGCCAGTCTTTCACTGCAAATTCTACCTAAAGACAATTCACTAGTTGTTTTGGAAACGGGAGTTCAAGCTCTAATACTAAGTCCCCCATATTTGTTTTTCTACAAAAACAACAACCAACCAACCAACCAAACAAACAAACAAAACAATAAAAGTGATCCCTCTTGTCCAGTTAAAACTTGTGAAAAATAGCGCTTGGGCTTGCTTTCTCATTTAATTATTTCTCCATTTTTCTTTTGCACATCTGCATAACAGCAGGTGCAAACAATATCCTCTAGACCAGAAACACTTTGTCTAGAGAGAAGATGCACTGTTGTATACTTAGAAAGCTATAGGAGCACAGGCTTTAGGCATTCAAGTAATTTTGAAATTCCATTTCTACGGCTCCTCTGAAAAATCTTGTTCATAAATGGCATCAGTTATACCCACCAGTAGGTATGTCTGAAAAATGACACATGAAATTATTTATATTTGCAAGATTGCAGGTGCAATCACACCTTTGTGTGCAGACACACATTTCAGGTGAAGCTAAAAATCGAATCCTAGTTTCATTAGCAGTAGCTACATCATGTAATGCATCAGCACAATTGGTAGACAAAGACACAGAAAGCAGTGTTTGGCATTATTATTTATTCCTTATATTGCCCCATAAATATGCACAGTGCATAACAGAGACATAGAAAACACAGTCCTTGCCCTAGCCTTTACATTTTTTGAGGGTTCTTTTTGAATCCCTCGGAGAGCCATATCCAGGGCCAAAGTAAAGCAAAATACAGCCTTATGCACAGCAGAAACACTCTGATGTTATTTTGGCACAAATGTCTTCAAAAAGCATTAGGAGACAGGTGAAAAAAGAGAACACCAATGCCACTCTTTTCGATATTATTTGGAACCCTATAAAAGAAGAATTCACAGCTCTCCTCCTGACACTAATTGTTTACCTTGTTCATACCCTTCACCCAGAGGCCAAAGATTGAACGGCCTGAAAAGATGAGTAAAATCTATAAAAAAGACATGGATTTCTTTGTTATTCTGCTGGTAATAGTAATTCCTATTATTTGGATGATAGCAGCAGTTAGAGGACCCAATGAAGCTCAGGCTTACTCCACCCCATGCTACACAAGCACACTGTCCAAGAGAACTCAGTCTCTGAACAGATTTCCAGGCAAAGCCTGGGGGAGAGGAGAGATGCCTTCTCCCTGTTTGCAGAGGGGAACAGAGACAGAAGGAGATTAAGTGACAAGGCCAAAGTCATACAAGAGATCTTTGGCAGAGCCACACACCCAACATAGATTTCCTCAGTCCTCTTTCAGCGCTCCTACAATCTGCTATCCATATGCTAGCTTTCCTTTGTTCCCCTAGCTTAGCAGTCAGGCACACTGGCAGGGGACTGCAAAGAGAGCTCACATTGCCACTGTTTGTGCCTTACCTGCTGTGTAGATAAAGAGGTCATCAGCCTCCAGGGCTTCGAGGCAATACCTTCACAAACTCTACATTCATATGGTACTAGGTCCTCATTCCAGAAGGATAAATGAGGTGTGTAATATTGAGAAATACATGTCATTGACAGAGTAGGCTCAATAAAAAACTCACTTCCAGCATTTTGCAAATGACGGATTACCAACCTTGCTTATTCAAACAATAGCCATTTGAATCAAAAGGGTTTTTTGCATCTTGTATGTTTTCTTTAATTGCTAGCTAAAGCAGCCACATCTATTTCCTATAGCCAGAGCCTGTCTTTCTCACAAAGTAGCTCTGGTAACTTTTGCGGGACAGTTTATGACAGCACAAATTAACAAGATCTGTCTCAAAATGTAAAACAATACGAACTTTTAAAGGAAATAATTTCATTTTTATTCACTTACAGCAAAAAACAGTAGAGCAATAAAGGTGCACTAGTGAATATGCAATGCAGTCTGGTGATTTGGTAGCACTAGTCCTAATTGGTTTCTACCATTGACAATTAGCATGACAATATAATCTAAATATATGTATTTAATCACATCTCTTCAAATAAAGACTTGATTTTCTTTGTCCAAAATAAACATGCATTCTGTATTTTATAGGAAGCCCTGCAATTATTCTTCTTTCTATATTTATAATATTTTATCTCAAGTAATATCAAATGACGTTAAACTCACATTTGCATAATACATTTTATTTTTAAAATAAATAATGCTCAGATAAAATCACAGAGATATTTCTGCAAAGTGTAAAGAGAATAAATAGCAAATAGTGATTTCTTAATCTGCTTGTTCAAATCTGGCACACTCAAAAATAATTTTGTTGTTGTTTCCATTGTCTTTTTTACCACACTATACATATATTTCAAAACACTGTGATCACACCGTCACTGAATCTGCCTAAGATCAGTTCTTGAAATGAATTGTTAGTGAGTGTACTGATTGGCAATCAGAATGAGAAAGATCTCCAGCTTTACTTTATGGCTATCATGGAAAATTCACTTTAAGTACACAGGGTCACAGCAGGTCTTGTTTCAGGAGGATAAAGTGTGTGAATGCTTAGGAAACTACAATTCGTTCCCAACTTGAGGTCTAATCTGAACTCAAGCAGAGAGTGATATTTAACTCCAGTCACTTGTCTGTATGTCTAATATCTTCTGTGAGATGAACTGGTGCCAAACTGAACTGGTCCCGCCTCAGCAGAGTAGACTGCTCCCTATGAGAAACTGAGGAACAACATGGAGCCACCACGTACAACTCAAAACTTCAGTGTCAGTCTTCAATCTGGATTTCCACTTAAAATATCCATCCCAGAAAATGAGGTGCTAAAATATTGAATTTATTTAACAAATCAGCCACTGCATAAATCGGTTCTCAATTCTTTATGTGAAAACCAGAGAAATAAACAAATTTGTGAGATGAATTCACAATCAGTTCTCTAAAATGATTAATGACAAGGAAAGTTTTGACTCAATTTTAGCCCAAGATGCTTCTGCTCTTATACTTGAAAAGAACAGAGTACAGAATGAACATTGTCACAGACTTAGTAATAGAAATAATAAAAATACAAGTCACAACAATAGCAACACTAATTTGAGGTTAGAATTGTTTCTTTTCTGTCATCTGAATTTAAAAAAAAAAATAAAAATTTTAAAGTACCCAGGGGAACAGCCTCACAAGATTTTTCAAAAACCTGCCAAATGTGGACAAGAAGCTCAGCTCTTATTAAACATACAGAAATGGGAGCTGAGCTTGAAGAATAAACAGGGTCTAAGCACCTGCTTCAATGTTTTTCCTGAGTAAGAGTCTAAGAATGCATTCTAAAAAATAATCCAAATGTTTTCACCTTGGATGGGGAAATAAATCTTTGCCTAAATGATATTTTAGTATTTGGACTATGAACATGTCAGTGTTTAGCTCAAGTGCATATGCTACACTGATCCCTTGTTGCCCAAGAATGCCCTGATTTTGAAGGGAAAATAACCAAGGAAATAGTATATCTAAGTCACAAAAAATGTTTTCCTAAGTAACCTAGAAAATTACTTCTTTCCCAGGCAGAAAAAATAATTTTAGAAGTTGTAAGCTGCTCAGAGCAGTCTCAAAGAATGAATTAGAAAATGTATTTTATCAATATCCACCCCACTGCCTTTACAGCAGTTTTTGTCTACCACCTAAACTTTTATCTGAGCAAGTAAAATCTACTTATCGTAGTTTATTTAACTTCTCCCTCCACTATGTATTCTAAACTGTCAGAATTAGCTTTGGGCATCCTTCAGTATGTGTATGTACAAAAATAGTTGAAAAAGCCCTTGTTTATGCTTCACTGAATCTATGCCACACCTGGTTACCAACTCATATTTGCAGCATTCCTTATAGGAAATTAAAAAAAGCTGAGTTAGCCACCTGGAAATGAGCCGTCTAAATAAGGTTTCCCTAAGTCATGAATACTGAGAAATGGAGCCGGTCACACGATTGCTTTTGAGAGGAAGCAGAAGGGACATGCAGGTTTATTCCCTGGCAAAGCGTCACCTAGTTTTGAATAGCCTTGTTGGAGAAGGGAGGCTAAGGGCTGTTTAAACTGACTTTCTAAAACTATTTCAGACATCTCACATCTGTCAAAGGTGCGATTGAAAGGACCTAAGTCAGCATTCAAGTTTGGTGAAGAGAAGTCTCCAGAAGATGACAGAGAGCAACTTAGCTGGGTGCCTGAGGCAGCCTGAGGTAGGTGCTAACCATCCCAAAGACTTCTGCCGCAGCTTCTGTTTATGTTGGACCTCCTAAAAATACATCGTGCCATTTGGAGCTGCCAATTGTTGGAAATCATGATTTTGCTCGTCCTGTAACTGTGAGACTGTCCTAAAAAAAAATCAGAAATTTAAACAGCGCTCTTCACAGTGTTTACTCTGCGAGTTTTTCAGTCATTGTGCCACATTTTTAAAATGCTCTTCTCAGCCACAAAATCTAGACGTTTACTTAAAAAGATTCTCACATAACCATTGTCTGCTGGAGCTGGGACCTCGAGTTAACATGAAATAACTTGAGCCCTGTGATAAAATCATGAGAACTGGCAAGACATGCACCTATTCACCTCAGAGGAAAATCTGCCTCCTGAAACGTGTAACTCTCGGTTTCCAGATTACTCCTTGGGAGCGCAGAGAAACGATTTGGCTCTGCCAAGGAAGGACCTGGTGTCTGTCCCGGGGAGCACCTGCACTGCGGCACAATGCGGCGGAGCCGCTCTGCCTTCGCCCCGAGCAGGGGTTCGTGCGCAGCGCCTTCTCCGGCAGGGAAGGAGAGGCACCAGCCGCAGCTGGGGCTCCCTGGTGCTCCCCACGAGGCCGGCGGCCCCGCAGCCACCAAGGCTCCCGGGCCGCCCGGCGCCAAGGCCGCATCCAGCTGTTCCACGGGGTCGGCAGCGGCAGCAGCGCCGGCCAGGGAAGAGCTGTCGCTCCTGGCTGTAGAACTGCGCTGGCCTCGAGGTCCAGCCTGGGTGGCCCCAGGGGAGGCCTCCCGCTGTGCAGCAGGGCGCCATGAGGTGGGGCCAGAGCACCGCTGCCGGGCCGGGGGTGCCGCTGCCCCCGCGGAGCCGGGCAGCGCCATGGCCCGGCCCGCTTGCGCTCGCTGCAGCCCCCGGCGTGGCGGGGCACGGGCCTGTGGAGTTCCGCTCCACACCCCTGCCGGGGGTGGGTTTCTTCCCGAGCTACCAGCAAACCTCAGCCTAAGTGGATCCAGTATCATCCCTTATTCCCCCTTGGTTCCTGGTGGGAAAGAAGCGCCTTTTGGTGCGTGCCACCTGAAGCCACAGAACACGCCGGAGGCGGCTGTTCCTCTTTTGACGGTGCCATCAGATGGTTCATATATGGCTTTTTACCACGCACCGTAAAAATGATCTTTTAAAGATACTTGAAAGGATGGGAGGAGACAAACAGACATACTTCCTTAGCTATTCATATCTTAGATAAAATGTAAAGTCAATAGACACAAGACGTAGTATTTAACCTCATCCTGTACTTGATTTATTGCAGATGGGAATCAACTAGCAACTGAATCACTTTGAAATTTTTACTACTGACATTAAAATTCCAAGTTTGTATACATAAGTCTTCTGAAGATGCTAAATACAATTTTAGCTAATTTGGCATGCACTTTGATTTGCTAGCACTTAGACATTCATATTAAAGGTAGACAACAAATCTATAAAATCTTAAGTAACTCCTGCATTTAAAGATGTGTTAGTTTGTCATCTTAAGCTCTTAGGAAAAGATTTTTAAAACTGACGAGGGTCCAACAGTCTTGAAAACACAATCAGCTTCTCACAGAGGAGTTGAAGGACCTCATTTTAGGTAACTTAAAAAAACAAACCCAAACAAATGTAGTTTTCAAATAATATCATATTCAAGTATTTTACACCTCTTTTTAACTTGTAAATAATTAACATATTAATTTTTAAAAATCAATTCTAAATTGACCTGAAAAGGAGAGTTGTCAATAAATTTAACATCCGTTTAACTTCCCTAATCAAATAAGATTAAGGCACTAATTCTCCTTCTTACTTTTCACTGAAAACTACCTAAGTAGCAACTTGCCAAAAATGCATAAAGGTGTTTAGCAATTATGTAGTGGGTATGTTTGAAGAGATCAAGGTGCACTCACATGTCCTGTGCTATGGATATCTCTGATTAGCTTGTCATCTACTCTGAAGAAGATGTAGCCCAACTCTCCTATACTATGTAACAGGCCAGCTGTTAGCTGTCTGTCAAGCACCTAAAGTGGACAAGTAGTCCAGGAGCAAAAATGTCACTCCTTTGATCTGGCAAGGAGCAGCTGCTGATTTATAGAGTAGGACTTTGTTCTTCCGTTCTATTTTACTTTCTTTCCTAAGGCAGAACCACAAAATCCAGCAGAAAAAAAAAAGGTGCCATTCTCTGCAACATCAACAAGCTCTGACAACTGCAACAGGGTTTTTCTTGGCCCTAACAAAGCTCTCAGGCATCTCCTTTGACGTTCACCTTTTTTTTTTTTTTTCCTTCTTCTTTTTGCAATGCGGTAGTTATTGTTTAATTCAGCTTCTGTAAATGGAATGGACTGTGGCCAGCAAGCCTGGGGCATAAACACACCTGTATGAAAGAAGCCTTATTGTAGCAACCATCTACAACCAACCTGCACATGCACTACCAGTTCGTGAGTTCAGAAGGAATGTTCCATTTTCCCTGACAGTAAATTTTGCCTTAAGAGAACTATTTTTTGTATCCACTGTCCTGTCTTGACCACGAAGCTTGTACACTTTTTCATTGTTATTAAAATCTGAAGGGAGAAAAAAGTGTATTTTTCTACCTGTCAACCAGGGAACATCAGGAAATTGGACCGAAAGAGCCCACTTTAAAAAAAACACAGTCAAAATATATTTATAGAAACACATTGATGAAAGTTTGAAAACTATGATCCTAAAAATGTTCTGTTTCAGACACAGTGATGCAGTCGCAAGCACCTCCAGCTTATACTGCTACAGATTCTCCTCAGAAAAAGCATTTGGCAAAACAAGAACTCAGTAAAAAACAGCATTTGATGCAATTAACCAGACTGCAGCACTGCCAGCCCAGAGTCAATGCTCTGTTTGTCCTCTTAGAAGGTGCAGAGCAGATTCTGTGAGGTGATCAGTTACTACACAGACTGTTAAACTGCCTCAGCCACTGGTATAGTGAGACAGTTTTCCTTTGTTTCCCTTATGATCTGTTTTCAAGTTTATCAGCTAAAAACCCAAATCTACAGGGCACAAGAGAAGGCTGCAGGATAACTCTGCTGAGGAGGAGAGGACCTGTTTGACCCTGGTTTGTGTCTGCACGCATGCTATATTCACATTTCTTTATACTGTAACTTTAAAAACAGACAAAAAGGGATTACAAAAACAAAGATGGGAAGAGGTGAGGGTGGTGGGGGCGACATCATGACTACAAGATCTTTGGCATATATGCTAGCTTGTGGAAATAAATAAGAACTATTACAGTCAGAACCCTAAGGGAGGCAGGAAAATGTTGATGTACAGGATAGTATAAAATGATATATTAAAAACTGTGCTGTCAGTGGAACAATAGAATATTAAGCAAAAGTCCATAATAATTGGCAGATATTTAGCTGTAGACATCTTCCTTTGGTTGGTGGGTACTAAAGTATACGTGAGAGGAAAGAGAACTAGTTAGGTAATTAGAAGTAATGGGCATAAATAATACACCATGTATGAATACATCTCCCCCTTTCCCAAGTTATAGCTCTTATCCGGATACACCTAATAACCTCTCAATAAGTCATACCTACATGCTAATATCCCTTGTGTTTTGCTCTTTGCACTGTCTGGTTGTTGGAGATTCTGCTTATGTAAATAATCTCTCTTCCTGTAGATGCAAATGTTAATGTTTTCCCTTTAATTATTACAATACTGGTAGCAAGGCTTTATCAAACCAGAGGGTCTAATGGCTAAGTAGTTAAAGATGTGTCAACACCACAGACACCATGAGACTGCAGCCAGCCATGTTATGGAATATGTGCTTCACACGTACTCGTACTAGTGACAAGTTAGTAGCAGAACAAGTGTGGGACAACTATATTAAGTCTGCTAAAGTGAAGAGGTAAATATACAGATCTTACTAGTGTCATGCTCTCTCTTATCCCATTTTGTGTTCTCTGTATTCCACAGGAATCAGGAGGAAATGTTCTAAGAACATTTTTGAGGGTTTGTTACATATGAAGGTGTTTCATATATCCTTGTGTCTTAGTTGTAAGCTAAACTGGTTTGGAATGTGAAAATCAAAAAACCTCCATGGAGCTATTTCCTCAGCCTATCACTCCATTTTCCAGGCTCTCATACTTTCTGATCAGTGCTTCATCTCTCCAGGGCTCAGCTCTTGCTCCGTAGCCTACCTTGCTGGCTCCCCAGAGATAATCGCAAAGTACAGCTGGCAAGTCAGTGATAAAGCTCTGCAAGGGTCCTAGATGGCCAGATATGCTGTGATTGAGGACATATATGTGAACGTTACACCATTTCCTGTCTCTCCACTGTTTTGAACAAGCTTCTGTCTTCTTAGGAAGCAAAGATGGAAACCATGAAGGTTTGCTCTTTCTAAAGCATTTGAAAGGCTGGGTTCTCCTAACTTCAATACTAGACTGGCTTATGGGCAAAGCAGAGCATTGGAGAAGCCTGTGCTCAAATGCACCACATTTCAGTTTTGTGGGCTTCCCCAGCTAAAGAGAGGTCTATTAATCTATTTTTCTTGCTTTTGTTAAAGTATGGGTAGCTGGAGAAGTTTTTTTTTTTTTTTTTAAATGCAGTCAGTGCCACTTAAATAGCTCATGTGAAAATTAAATCTTGCCACAAAAAGAAACTTGAAACTGTGCACATATTTCTTCAGTCAAAACTGGCCAGTTCTGTAATGTGTTCCACTATCCCATATTTTGCATACAATTGAGATATCTGTCATGAAATGAAATCCAATCTACATAACCTATCTAATATTTACCTTTCTTTCTTTATGAGAGCAGTTTGGAAACTGTGTGTGATCTTACATAATTTTAATAACTGGTTGCTGATGGATTTCAACATTAACGCTGTTCTGACTGATAGAATGTTGAGGCTCAATTTTCAGAATTTCACTAATTGTTCCTACACTGCGTAGGGGTAAAGGCATCTAAGAATATGTGTATAAACCTGCATTTGAGCCCACAAAACTGGCAATGGCAGGGCCGTATCCAACAATGTTGATCACTTCATCCTGGTCTAGTGAAGCACTCAGATGTCTAAGGAAAATCTTCAAAATTACCAGGTTTTGTTATCAAAATTATTGTAGACCTTGTAAAACTAATCCCAGATGTTCAGTGAATTTCTGAGTTAGAAGGTAATATTAGCAAATGGGTGTTGACACTTGTGCCGAAAATATAGGCTATCTGCTCTCAAGGAAATTTCTGTCTCTGGTTAGATGTTCCAGGAATCACCAGAAGGTGGACTTAGATACCTAACTACATTTTTTTGGTTAAAAAAAAAAGATAAAAAAGAAAAAGAAGCCCTCACTTAACACTGAAAAATGCCTAAATTCTTTAGGCATGTAGATTTCTACTTTTTCAGATCCCATCCCATCATCATTTGTGCTGCTGTGTATTTGTGTATCCTAACAGTCTGTTGCTTTCTGCAGTAACCATGCTCTGTCTCTGACTTAGACACTTCTAAGTCAGATATCCAGTCAGGACTTCTATGGATTCTTTTAGAGAGACAGACATCTTAGGACAGGCCTGTTCTTCCTTATAATAACACAGATAAATATCTCCTTTTCAGCTGACACCATAATTATTTGACTATTTATCTGGAAAGAAGGAGATCAAGTTTTGCCTCCCTATCCTGCTTGATTTGGAACAGAGACTTGAGCATGGGTCCATTGCATTCTAAAAGAATATCTGAATCACCCACATATTCAGTACAGTAAACAAAGCCCTTTCAGTTCATGTTCTGAAGATGTTCCACCTGAATTAAGCAATTATACTGTCATAATTAACCAGCACTTAATTTTCACACATCTGAAGTTGGAGCCTTAGCCATGAGGCTGTACAGTCAAGCCCATGTTCTTAATTAATTTCTTGTTACTGGCTAGTCGTTACCTACACAAGAGAATGGGAAGTCAGGAGAACAAGAAAGGCACGATAGCGAAGAAGAATAAAGATGGAACAGTATAGCCCATTGACTGGGAAACTCAACTCAGTTGGAACAGTTAAGACATTGATTTAAATCAAGATAAAGAGAAAACCTGCAAACATATATTCTATTTAACAAGTGAATTTTTTAGCCAATGAGCCATTGAGAAGAGCACTCCCTCTACCCCATTTGCCCCTTTTGTGTAAAGCTTAGTATGGCTGATGTACGACAAGAACTTTGGCTGAGTTTGGCCCTTGGGGAAATATAGTGAGGCAAGGCTGATTTTGTGTTGAAAGTTGTGTAACTGTGGAACACATTACTGTCTATTTGTCACTGTATATGTATTTGGGTTCCTACTTTGTGTCCTGGAGGTTCTTTCTATATAAAATAACTTCAGTCAGGGCAATATTTCACTTTACAGTACTGCTAGGGTTACAGTTCCGGATTTCTCAATTATGTCCCATTCTGAACAGTTTTGTGCATGCTCACCACTGGAAACAAGTATATGTGCACCAAAAGTTCTTAAGCCTCTTGGGACTACATAGCAGCTAGATGATGCTGGAAAATTCAGTGGTGGCAAAACGTAAAGTTAAGCTTAAACTAAAGATTGCAGGGTTTGTGCTTGACACTCATATGCAACTCGTATGTAGTACATATCTAACACATACATATATAATGAGGAAATATTTTGTAAAATATGCTACACAGATCTTTTATTGTGGCTTAATTTGTTTATAAGCCAATATTATAATAACATTTTCATAAGAAGTTCCAGCCAAGTTTTATATCTTTAACCAACCTTGGAAAGAAACACAAAATTTAAGGTCAATAGAAATACTATGTAAAACAAAACCAACAACAACAACAACAAAAAAAAAAGCCCGTCAAAAGAAAAAAACATGAATCAAATTCACGAGCAGCATCTTCAATCAAAGTAGTTCAGCATCAGCATAAGAATTTAAAAATTAATTTGATAAGAAATTAACTATAAATTGAACAAAAGCAATGTTTTTATTCAGTGTCCAAACTGAAGAAAACTTAGGAAGATAAATAGTTAGAAGAGGGGAAGCTATTCTTTGTTTTTCACTTTGAATTATTAAAATTGTCAGTGATTTACTTTCCTAGGAATAATCAAATCTTTAATTTGATAGTGAAAATCTTGTAACAGTTAACTACTTTGGAAAACAAATATGCCTTTCTACCTGCAAACCTGTAAAATTGCATCCAAGTAAAACAGAATAAGAAAAGCAACAAATGCAGATACAAATTCAGATGAAAAGAATTGTTTCCATTTCCTTTTCTTGACTCTTCCCCAGTTGTTATAGGCAGTCTTTCCAGTGTGACTATGTTATCATCCACAAAAGTTTTAGCATCATTGCAATCATAAAAGATACGCTTTATATCTTTATAAATCACATGAAGTTTAGCAGACCCTAGTAATGCCACATCTGCTTTAATCCTAGTAAATTCTAGCCTAAGACAGCATAGCCTGTGGTGTCTCACCTGAATTCTCAGACATTTTTCAGGAAGTGCATTAGCTCTATGAGTGGTCAATAGCAAAAGAAAAATTTAGCACTCTAAAAGGGTTTTGACAGAAGCCTGAGTTGAAAAATCCAGGTATATTTTATGTATGTCCCTTAACCACCTATCAGTTTTGCTGAGACGAGTGGTCCAGTTAGATGCCTAATTTTTGATGCCTGATAACGTGTTCACAGTAAAAAAAAAAAGTATCTAGAAGGCCTGTATTCCTTTAATTCAAGAAACTAGAGTCTATAAAAGAACAAATATGAAAACATCATAACGTCAAATTCCACAAATCTCACAGTTCCAAGTACCTGATTGCTAGGACAAATCTGATGCAAATATGTGCAGCTAAGATGGATGCCTACACTTAATTTTCAGGTGTAGTAAATACAGATAAAAAATTAGAAAGGGAAGATCTTTGTGGGCATGTTTTGCATCCAGACCAAAACCCCCCTTTAATCCTTCTGCCAAATTTATTCCAAGTGCTACCAAGATCATGCTCTGTTTTTTTCCAGTATAGCAGAGACGTATAATAACTGCTTAAGCATGCCATATAGTATTAATCTTCCTCGTGAACTGTATCCTAAACCAGTTTCCATGGAGAGAAATTAAGAGGTATGGACAGGCAAAGGAGAAAATATATGGCTAGCCAATGATACAGAAAGGCTCTTTAGATACAGAAAGGCTCCTTACATGGGAGCTATAGTAGAGAGGAAGTATTTTTCAACTGAGATTGCTGAACTGGCGGGAGGACAGCAGTAGACAAAGTGAGAAGAGAGGAGAATGTGGGGAAAAAAAAAAAAGAGACATCTATGTTGTAGTAGGTTTCAACAACTTTTTAAGAAGACAATTTTGAAATTGATCCAGAAAAGGATGGAGGAAGATTGCTGAAGTGCTTGAAGTAGGAGGTGATGTTTTTTGATGTGTATGTGAGAAGGAAGTATCAGCATTTAATGCATTATGGGAGGGATGAAGAACTGGGACTTAGAGTCCTGGGAGAGGGGGACTACAATCATCAAGGTGGGAAGAGATGAAGGCAGAAGCAAAAGAGACATATTGTTGAAGTGGAAATGGGAAAACTCGTGGACACTGGAGGTGTGAGAGAAAGAACACTAGGAGTGCTAGGATATGCATGTGGTTTTGGGACAATGGCAATAAAGTGTGGCGAGTATAGAGAAGTAAAACTCACATTTAAGAAGTCTGAGAGAGTAACGTTGCTCTGGGTTCACTGACAATTTTTTTTTGCCAGGTTATAAAGCCATATATATATGGCTTTATAAAATGATACTAAAACACGAACTTCATTTAGACAATATTCTTTACTGTAATAGTTTGTTAGCCAAGCAATCTACAGTAGCTGCAGCTGTGGTTTGTTCCATCTAATCAGAAATTTTAATGCTAATAGTCATTAGTGTGAAGGTTTCCACAGTATTTGAAAGTGATATTTTCCTCCAAATTTTTGAGTTCTCTTTTGTTTAAATGGACTATATATCCTTTAACATATAAATAATTTGTCCTGGGAATCATCACAACATAGCTACACTTTGAAACAGAAGATGTGAATATGGTTCTGATAAAGCTACACAATGTTTGTTAAAAAATCCCCCAAAGAAACCGTAACCCCAAAATGTTGTTTTGAACAGTTTATGATTATCTATAATCAATATCTTTCTCTGTAATACAGTCCAAAGAATAAAGTTCTGAAACAGTGTGCATCTCTGTGAGAGAGTGGCCTCTACATGTCACCAGTTGTTTAATCCTCTCTGTATGTCGTGTGTGGAGCACAAAGTAGGCTACTACTTATCTTTAAACAGTGCCTGCCTGCCCTAGGACTTTCCAAAAGACCCTAGGATGAGGTTAGCATGATAAGGAGCCTGATTTGTCTAAGGAACAGTTATTCAGACCGACATCACCCATTCATTCACTGGAGACTATAAAAAAATTATAAAAATAAGAAAAAAAAGACTTAACTCTGGGACTTATTTAAGTGTGAAAGGGCAGCTACACTATCATTACCACCAAGTGCATACAACCTGAACTTGGCGTTGGCCTACTTAAAATTACTATTTTGCTGTGAATGGTTGGCAAAACAATTTATAAAGTGATGGGGCAAAAATAAAAGAAGCTCCATTAAAAGCTTTTTCTTTCCTTTAAATGAGAGTGAACAGAGTAGAACTGTTTGAGTTTGAACTATTTACTACCTTTGTACATTTGTCTTTCTTAACATCTATTAACTGATTAGATTTCCCTTAGAAGTAATTGTGCATTGATACATAATTGTATCATTGTGGCTTCTTATTGGGGAAAAGTATTACATCCAAACACTTAAGACAGATAAAACCAGATGGATGTATCTGTCTGTCTATCCATCTCTGTACTTAAGAAGCCTTTGGGTATTTTTAGAGAATTTAAAACAGTTGCAAACGAAAGGAGCATTTTGAAAAAGGAAAATACACTTCATTAAAAAAGTGTCAAAATTACTTTATTGTCAACATCCACAATATCTCTGACACAGTGATGTTGTGTAACTTGAATACTAGTTCTCAGAACCATAATGAGTTGCTATTAGAAAAAGCAGGGACATATTATTAGTATCCCCACAGAGTTATCTTCTAAATTATTTATACTTGCAACACTTTCACGTAATGGCAGTTTTAAATTCAAGCAAACAAAGCAAACCACACAATAAAGAGAGGGGAAGAGAATAGTACAGAAACCCTTTCTGAATGTATGTAGTTAGAATGTAAGTCAAACAAACTAATCATTTTGTTTCCTACTCAGATTCTCATGGGATTTGCAATAGACAGCATCAAAGCTTTCTGGGGTTATGTCACCATGATAAAGGATTGGACGACACTGTATATGTTTTATGTCTCACATCTAAGATATAAAGGAATGCAACTTTATTTGTCTGGTGCAAGTTTGCTTATTGTCTTTGAAATTCCACAGCAGACCCTCCACAAAAAGCAGAAGGGTGCAAATAACACCAGAGCCTTGTGTTCTCTTATGTTCATCCCCTAGATTAGGGTGCTAGGTTTTCCTAAGAGTTGAGGGGGGCAGCAAAGGAAGATTGTTGGGTTTATATGAACTGAGCATTGTGAATTACTGATTCTGCTTTCCACACATGCTTTACTAACACACAGTATAACGATTAACACTTTAAGAGTTGATTTTCAGAAAAATTGAGGTGGGATGCCATCTAAAAAAAAACCAAAAAAACCCTTCAGCCAAACACAAGTCTGCTCAGTGCAGAGATAATTTGGGTTAAATTGAAGAGAAAATAGCTCAGACTGAAGACTCTAATGGTCTCCTTCTGGTCTTAAATTTTTGCATTTATGAACATATAAAGATCATCGTGTTCACTTTCCATTAACCAACCTATGAAGTTTTGTCTTAACCATCAAAACAAATTCCAGTTGAAATCACTTTCTTATTAGATTACTGAGCATCTACATTTGGTTACTTTAAAAACAAATTTCTACCCACAAAAAGGAAAAACCCCAGCATGTTCCTCCCTCCCCCCCCCAACAGAAGTATGTAGCTAAATACTCTCAGCTTTTTGTCAGTCATAATATAAGCAGGTTTTAAAAGTCTCTAGTTATTCTGAGTGCCTCTTTTTCTGGGTATTTGGTTTAAGGTACCCAAAATAAACACACAGTAAAAATGCTGGCCTTCTTTTTAAGCAAAATTACCCTTACATGTACTAAAAATCTTATTTTCCTTATGCTACTTCAGTTGCACAACAGCAGCCTCATTGATTACCATCGAGTTATATTATTTTAAAATTGGAATAACTGAGTAATGGATCAGGTCCTATAGTCAGACATATGTTTTCCACTAGATAATGGCTACTTATATATTTATGAATTTTAAAATGCTTTTCAATTCAATTATCATTGTTACTGTGTGCAGGAAGTAAAGAAGTAAATTGCAACCAAGCTTTCAGGGGTTTATTCCCTCATGAAGCACTTGTATTGCAAGTGTCAGGGGAGGGCAACTGTATAGTGCCCTCTGCATAATAAATGACACTGTTGAATATTCTTAAAATAATGTTTTTGTTTTTGTGGTTTTAGGGACAGAACTATTACCTGTTGGATTTTACATTCCTGAATACTATGCCATCATTTCTTTAACCAAGCTTCATAGAAAGTTTCAAGTAGGTTCAGAATAATTGGTACTCAGATCTATTCTGTTCTGATCACTCCCAGAAACAGCAAGTACTCACAGGGTGATAAACAGCTTTCAGGCAAATGCATAACTCCAGTGTCAATTGGAGTTATGTACAGACACTCAGAGCAGAAATAGTATATAGCTCTCCATTCTTGAACATGACAGTCATAATAAACCTTAACCTCAACATTCCCTGCTTTCCTCAACCACAGCTAAAAATGCTACACACCATTTATACCATCTAATGAACCAGGCATTAAAAGGAAGCCACAGATCTATACCAGTAGATTATCAGGAAGAGAAGTGTGAAGTGAATACTTGCTCATTACAGTATCATGGTAGTTACAAAGAGGAAAGACTTAATAAATCACTGTTGTCATCCTTCAGCAAGAGTAGGGGATAGTCTACCAATGGAGGTCCCACCAGCTATTAGAATAACTGCTTGTAAAGTGGGTAGTGCAAACATATAATGCAAAATCCTTGGACACAGACTAACAGTAGTGAACCTGGAAAGGAATGGTGGATGTTTATTTTACTCTTCTTTGATGGCAATACAAAAGCAGGACAGACTAGGGATTGAAGTAGGACTTTGAGTTTGAGTGAATTGTGTCTGGTTTCTGAGTCTGTTACCTATGCTCCTTATTAATGTGTATAAACCAATTCATAGTAGATGATGACTCTGATAATGAAAAGAAGGGAGAGGTATAAGACTTGTTCTTTCAGAAGCAAGTAAGTAAAGAAAGAGTAGGAGTGAGTGGAGTTTCGAACTGACTCCTTTTCCATCCACACCTCCTTGAAGGCAGAACTGAAATGATAGCAAGCTATAATGAATAGTGGTCAGTAATGAATACATATAACTGTAATGAGCAAACACAAAGAACAAAACTCTGCTATTGTTATGCCTCAGAGACATATTCCGTGCTATTCCTACAGTTTCCCTAATAACCAAACCCCTAGTCTACCTGATGCTCAGTTTCCTATTGGTTAATAATATTAGTAATTATTTTTTCCCCATCTCACCTCTAATTTTCCTTATTTTGACATGATACATTTTGTATTGTTTCTGAGACAATTTGATAATGAAGGGCACAAAAATATCTAGATACAAGTATATCTATGCCTTTACACAGCACAGGATTTACCTTCCTCTGATTGAAATTCTGATGGATGGCTGAGGGCCTGATTGCACTAGCTACAATTACTAGAGTCTGGTTTACAATTTGTTCTGCAACTATTATTCACATGTAACTTCAGAAGTCTTTCGATGATTATTTTTTATGTAGATAATTAGACTGATATTTAAGAATTCTAATCTCATATAAATGCTCAATCAAAACACATATTTTCCTGTGAGCTAAAAATGTCTGGTTTTCAGTTTTGATTCTCAAAAGACTGTTATTGTTCCTGCAGGACGTGAAATGGAACATAAAAGAGCACTTTACCTCACCATTCGAATGGAATGAATTTTTTTTTCCTCTTTTTTCTTTATTTTTGAGTGTTTAATTGATTATTGTTATCTAGGGGATGTTTTCTTAATATCTTCTTCTCCTGTAAGTGTGGATTTACTGCTTTTAGAAAATCGACAAAAAGAATATTGTTCTCATTTTGTACTTTTGATTTTGTATATTTAATTTCTAGATAAAAAATAGACATTTTCCGTTTCAGTACCCAGTAAGTTAGCTGTCTATCTTAAGGGACTACCGAAGAGAACACCAACTAATTCTAACTGTATGATGTGTATTCCAAGATGGACCAATTCACCTTTTTTTTTACATGCCATAAAACAGATGCTCGTAATTGACTTTCGGCAAGTACTGATAGGAACCGGACTAAAACTTAGGGCTGAAATGGCAAATATTTTGGCATGTGGCATACTTTCTTATCCACAAGATAAACGTTTTACCAAGTGGTAGACGGACAAATTATTATGTTCTCATAACTCTCTAGATTAATGTCTCCCTCAGAAAAGGAGGTGGAAAAAGGATTTACCTTTTACCTTTGCAGACAGTAAGAAGAAATGCAATTCAGCAATCAGAAAGAAGAGGAAAAATACAACTGCTGGAATTGGGAGGGCAGAATATATAGACACAGAAGGAATTTACTTCTACAGTGTGCACAGAAAAGGCAGATACCTGAAATGAATGGTTCTTGTTCAAATACATTTGTGGGCAAACCCACATATTGTGTTGAGGAAGCACAACTTAAACCAGAATATGGTAGAATGTGGTATCTCCACTACCATGTTTCAATATGAGTTATTAGGGTACTGATTTAAAAAGGAGAAGAGAGTTGATGTAGACTTCAGAAACTGTGGCAGCAGGCAAAACAACTATTTGTACGTGATTATGATGAGAAAATATGTAAGCTTCTCTGCATTTTGTTTCACTTCCGCTCTATTTTGTTTTAATCCAAGCCTATTTTAATGGATTTCTTTTAGATGCATTTCCTATTAAGCAAATAAACTTGAAATTCTTTGTAGCATGGCTCATTTGAAAACAGATGTCATCATCTCTCTGATGAAGTGAACGCCATGGAGAGGAATAACAAAGTCAATTCACTTTGGCTGCCAGTGAAAGAAACAAAGGCCAACAAAAGAACAAGAGGTGGAAGTGTGCTGAACTGGCACTTGAGGACATGGTTTAGTGGTGAACATGGTGGTGGTGCTAGGCTGACAGTTGGACTTGATCATCTTAGAGGTCTTTTCCAACCTTAACAATGCTATGATTCTATGATTCTGAGTGTCAGGATCCAGCAGGCACCTAGCTGTAGTTTTCAGGGACCTAGTTCTAGGAATATCTAGTTCACAGAAACAGTAATCTGATTTTCCCTGGTTTTGCACTATGTAAAGTTTCTCAATGTCAACAAAGTTTTTCTTCATTTACTTTGGGACAAACAGGAGTGTCATCAGATAGTATCTCCCAAAATTTTACATCATATGGATCCCTTCCAACTCAGGATATTCCATGATTCTATACTTTACAGTATATAAATTGCAGGCACAGTAACTACTGGACCCTGGAGGAAATATGTAAGTAATTAACATCGTGCATCCTTTTTCTTTTTTATTTATATAAAACTATTTTATATATTTGAAGATTATGTGTGAACAAGTTGATTAAAACAATCATTGCTTCATTGCCATGTCATTTTTCTTAATCTAGACGTTAATTGCAGAAGTGAAGCATGCATTCCAGAACATCTTCTGATTTATCTGACATTGATGTTTTTTGCTTATTTTACAGTGGATGGAGACAAGAATCTTCATGCCCTTTTCTGAGCATGCCAGTGTAAGCAAAGAGTACTGTGTTTCCATTGAAATCATTCGTGTTACTGGTAGCTTGAATCCCCTTAAATGACTAGTTTTTTTGAAGTAAGTTATTGTGCAAAGTCAGGGTCAGAGTAGATTACTGCAGAACAAGCATCAAGAAAACATAGGAAGGGGCATTGCTGGAGAGGAGTCTGTGGGAATAATTCCCCGCTGTATTGTCTCCATGGTGGTATATCCTGCATTACTACTGCACATTGTTCATTTAAATTTGTAAAGTCACCACATACACCAGAGACAATTCATACATCCCAAATTTGCTGGAGTAAACAATCATAAAGTTTGTGTCCCAAGGTCAAGAAAAAATACCTATATCAGGTACAGGTTTCATAGTGTTGCTTACAGCTACCTCTCTATGATTTCATATGCTGCTGAACTGTACGGAAGACAACAACACTGGTGAAGAGTATTGAGGGCTGTAACAGCTCAGTGGTGATACAGGTGTTACTGTAGATGTCTTCAGTCGTTTTCTATTATGTCCTTGTCATGACACATGAAAAAAAGGAAGAGGGGGACACAAACTGCTGCAGTCCTTTGCAGGAAACTGCCATATGTCTATGTGTCGTCCTGCTAAAGCTGTTTGAGTAAGTTATTTCAAACGCTATTTGAGGACTGAGTCAAAATTCAAAATTGAAATCTGTGGAAAGACTGGAGCTCACCTCAACAGACTTTGAAACAGGAACATGAACAATCAGAAGGAGGGACTAAAGGAATAAAACTACTTGGAAAACTTGATCTTAATCTGCCAGCCCCTAACCACGGCCTCACATTACCTACACAGTGCTGCAGTGTGACTTTCTAGGAAAGTCAGAGAACGAAGCAGCAAAATGCATTTTTATTTATGAGAAAAATATTTTTAAAAAATGTTTTCATGTTATGTTAATGCTTTTCCACCTAAAAGATTTTAATGAGATTTTTTTTACATTTTTTCTTATGCTATAATATGTTGTCACATAACACAAAAATATATTAGTATGATATTCCAAGAACCAGCTTTTGCAGTTCTTCACCAGCTTAAATTTATTGCTTCAGTATTTAATTACTTACTGTTTGAACACCTCTGTGTGGAAGCACACAGTTGCACCTCAGTGCTACATCCTGGGATCTGTATGCTATTCACATGTTGAATCAACTTCCTGACTTCACTGCTAAATACTTATTGTCAGAAAGACTATGCACTGTTATAACTTTGTCAGGTGATTCAGTAATTTAAGGGACAGATTTCCAAAGCTATCCATGTACATAAAGCAGACGTGCATTGTACTTACAAAAGCATGTGAAGGTCATTTGAAGTTGACCCACTACTATAGGATGTGGTCTACAATGAGCTTTGCATCTCAGCTGGAGCTTTTAGGAGCTGCCCTATTATGACTAATAAATCTACAGATTAGGTGTCCTGGACTAGTTCTCTGAAAGAGGAAGACCAGAAATTTCTGAGTAGAGCTGTAGGAAATATTTGCAGTAAGCACAATCAAATTAATATAATGCTGGATTTCAGAGGAAACACAAACCTCAGCCAAGGTTCACAGAGTGATTCTGGACTCATCTTTAATTTTACTTTACTTTGATGTCATATTTCAAATCTGAAAGAATTGTTGTAGCCAAACTGATGCTCAAACCACAGCACTGTTTCTGGGTTTATCTGTGATTTTTGGAGAGAAAAAAAAAATTACATTTAAGCGGGGGTTTTGACATATGCAAATAAACAGTAAGTCATGTGGCTAAGGAATAAAGTTCTTCCTCAGAACTGCTTTTATGCAAACACGACCCTCCAGAACCTCAATGAACCAAAGACTGTTGAGACTTGCTCTCCCTGATTTAGCAGTTTACTTAAGTGTGTGCCTGTCTATAAGCCCATGGATAACTTCATTAACATGACTGAAAGTTAGGCAGGTGCTATGACAGCCTAATGGATTTAGGCCTTGTCTGAAGAATGAGTTCTGAGAGTGTTTGTTCTTGAATAAGTCAGCCAACAGTCATCTCGGCTTTGGCTGATCAGATAACTTTGTCCTTTGTATTGGTGGCCTTTGACTAAACTTAGCAATAGGATATTCAGCAAGAGTGAAAATGTTTGTCTCTAAACAAAATTATTTTGGCTCATTATAATTAAGACCATAGACATCAATAATGAATTTTATTTTAAAAAATGCTAAACTAATTATTCACTTCAGGAAAAACACCCAAGGTATCTGTGAGGAAGATGGCATCTGCTTTTCACCTGTAACGAGGGTAAAGTCTGCGAAAAGAGGTATCAAGAAAAAGGCTAACGGTACAGGAAGAAACTGAGAAAAGGTCTTATCTTGAATCAAAGTGCTTTTTTCCTGAGTTCACTCCCCAGATCTGAACAGTGAGAACTTAAAGGGATCAGCAGCACTCATCTTTCTCTTCAGAAAGCAATGTTGTTCTTCTGTGTAGAAGTGAACTCTGAACTACTGTGCCTTCATTTCTCTCCTCCTTTTATAGCTCCCATTGACTAAACTGCTGGATTTCAGTAAGCACTGATAAGTTAAATCTGAGAGAAAGAAAGACATTCTGGAAACCATACATGGACACTCACCACATTCAAGACCTTCACAAAGGAGTACAGTGTTAAGAAATTTCCACATGGTTTTAAAGTTTATGGAAAAATCCTGATTTATTTTTCACTATAGAACCCAGAAATATTCGCAGTGTCTTCCAAAGCACTTAGTGGCTGCCTTACAGGACACTCTGCCCATCAACATATAATATATTCATTTTTGAGATATAGCGTTGCTTTTAAAATATAGGTTTTGTCTTTCTTTCTTTGTTCCCTCCATGTAAAATGGCATATTCTTCCTACACATGGAAAGTAGTCTTTATTAAACTTGCAGGCTTACAAATGAACAAGGCCAGGGAATGTAAAGAGCTGTAGAAACTTTTTTTGGGGTTGATTTATGTTGAAACAAGCAAGTGAAATACAGCATATTTTATATTGTCTGATAAAAGATGGTTTATAAAAAGCCCTTCAAAATGCTACGTTTTGAAAACCACAATGAAAAATAAATGTGTGGTAAGTCTTGCCTCAGTGATAGTCTTGGCCAAGAAGAGATTTCTACTATGCAAGTGCAATATGGAATTTTGAGTTGAGAAACACTGTATGGACTGTGTTTTACATCAGTCATTGAATTTAGGTAAAAAATACAGAAGAAAAAGAAAGAAATTATAGAGCCAGTAGATATCAAAGATTGATTGCTATCTATTTAAGGCAAGAAGCACATTCTGGACTATAATTTTCCTGATTATATATAATCATGATGACCTCCATGATGACCCAAATTTTTAATCTCTTTGTTCTTTCATTGGCAATTTTTAAGATGGAACATAGTAAATCTTCTAATTTCTCTCAGTGCTCAGTTTATCCTGGAAATTGCTCTTTTATCATGGTAAGATCAAACTGACAAATTCACCATTCCAACTTTTTATATTCTTTTTATTCTCCAAATAAAAAAAAAAAAAGAAGGCAGGTGAGCTTTCAGAGAGGTGTAGAAAGGTCTGCATTCTGGATGATTCACTTTTGTATACCAGTCGTTAGCCATGACTGTCTCTGAAAATTCTGACTTGTGAAGATTTTTGCCAAGCCATCATTTCTGATTCTGCATTGACCCACATCTTGGATATATACATCATTTAACACAAAGCCAGTATAAGATATTCTTGTTAGATAGGTGTTGTGGGCTTTTGCGTTCATTGAGTGTGGAGTTGATCATATAAGGTATAAAACATTTACAAATCAGCTTTAGTCACATTTTTCTGAGCAGAAAGGTTTTATCAGAGCAGGTGCCCTTTAGCGATGTTATGTTCTTCAAGCACTTCTATTCTTCCTCTTCACTTATTTTTGATGCTAAGTGGTAAGAAAAGCTAATTATGCCTTTACTGTTCCATTGGGCCAGATTTCACTGGATGTAAATCACTTTGGTTTAGTTATGCTGATTACTATGATAATGTTAATTTTTGCTATCTCAGTGTCCTAGAAAGCACCTGTCATAGCACTGCACTCCTGGGGTACCTCAGCTTGAGCACCTGTAAATGCCCAATTTCCAGTAACAGAATTGCGGCTGCAGAAGGTTTGCTGGTGCACTTGTTGCCAAATGGAAAGAAGATAGCTTCATAAGAACGTATTGACATCATGTTCCCTTGCACCTCATCCCAGACCAAAGTATGGGTTAGGGTTAACTAACAGTTTAGGAAACCAAATTACCAGATTTACATATTATGTAACATTTCTCCACCAGCAGCACGCCTTGAATTAATTCAGGCAGTCCAGTGCGAGCATGTTTTGAAACTTTTGAAAGTTCAAATGCTGCAGTAGTCTTGAACTTCATTTCAGAGGAGTGAAAGTGTGTTTGCCACCTTTTTGTGAACTCTCCAGAGAAATAATATTCAGTTTAATAAGCATAAGCCTTGCTACCTGACAGCAACTTGTGGCAAGACCAGTAGTGGTGATCAGCTAAAAATGTTCAAATTGTGCAGACCCATATTTATGCCAAGGATTAATTTGGCCATTAAGTTTGGATCATATCTGGATTTAAAAAAATCAGTAGAGCTCTATTGCTTTGGAGCCAGGGCCTTTGGTTTGGGCTGACCTTTCCTATTCTAGCTCAAAAATGTAAGTAACTGAAGCAATTTAATTCTATAACAAGTATTGTAACAGCCACAAGAGCCTAGTAAAGGTATGGCTTTTCTCCCCATTTTCAAATCATCTGTCTTTCTTTCTCTACAGTTTACAAAATTGCAGTTGCCCTGACATCTTCTAAAATGTAAGCAGGGTTGTTGGTTTTCATTTTTGTTTTGTTTTTGTTTGTGTTTACCAATAGATCTTTTTGAAAAGAAAAGCTTAAGTGTTACATGGAATTACAGTTCTTAAATAACAAATAATACTGTATAAGCATCTCTTCCTACGTGTTTTCCTTAGAAGTCTGTGGGAGAAGGGGGAAATGAAAGAATTCAATGAAACATAAGCAGCAAGTAAACCTTTCTATCCTCTCCAATTACACAAAAATAGGAAGGGAGCATCATTTTCAAAGGAACAAATGTTCCACAAGACATGCCCTTTAAATCCTTTTTAAGGCTCTGTGACCTGTAAAACTATCTGCAATATCAGCAACAGAAAGCCTTGCACAGAACAAATGCTTATGTTTTATGTGTACTGTATTTGCTAATCATTAGTTCATAAGCAAGAGCAGATATACAGTGTGCTATAAATAATGGCGGGAATGTAAAAGTGAATTGATCTGTCTGGCTATCTAGAAATACTGCTGGCAGAGAACCAGTTTTGAATGGCTGCCAACTACCATAGACCCAGCCAGGGATTTGTCTAGGGGTCTTGCCCTGTCAGGCAGAAAACAGTCTTAAGCTGAGCTCCCAGAACTGTGAGCACCGCCTACTGCTCAACAATGAGCATTTCCTGCAGCGTCCCCTTTACCCACTTAGTTAAATAGCAGAAAACATGCACGAGTTACCAAGCTATGAAACCAAGCATCTAAAAATATTAATCACTGGATAGAGAGGTCAGCGTGCTTGTGAACTGAAGTGAAATACATTGTTCAAATTGACTACAGACATGGAGAGTGAGAAACTGAGAGTGAGATCCACACAGGCACACAGACACGCACAAATATGCTAAATTTATTCTGTTGCCAGAACCCTTAAAGCATTCCACAAATGTACTGTAGCTACTGTGCCGAGATCCTCATGGGTGAGGTAGCAAACAGGTAAAAGAACGGAAGCATTTACAGTGATCTAGATATTTTTTAAGAGGATAATTATGCTAAATAATGTGATTGTAATAGAAACAAATGGGGTGGGGCTTTATTATAGGAAAGAAAGGAGGTGGCTCAGAAGCAAGTCCTGACAGCAAAATTATTTCCCCATCTCTAATGCAAATGGAGCAAAATGGTGGGCTAATTTTCCCCTCTTCCTTTAAGTCAGTCATGCTGATCCACTTATTGCATTGCTTGAACTAGTTTTCCCTATGTATAAACATGGAAAGACAGCTCAGGCAGCAAACTTACCTCGGGATGCCTTGCAGGGATTCAATAATGTGCCTGCTTGGCACTGTTTCTTGTATCCCTCAAGGCTCTCTCCCAATCTCTTTGTAAGATCAGCCCTGGCTCAAAAAAAAAAAAAAAAAAAAAAAAAAAAAAAAAAAAAAAAAAAAAAANAAAAAGAAAAAAAAGAAAAAAAAAGAAAAACAGAAAAAAAAGAAGACGAAGAAGAAAAAAACAGAGTCCCATCAAATGATGCAGTTCAGCTTCATGTAATCTCTTTTCTAGGTGATTCTGATTCACTGTTTGGTACAGAATCAGAGTGCATCCGTGCATGCCTGTGTGTGCGCGCATGTGTGCAGGCACACTGATTATATCTGTTCAGTATTTATATTCCTATACAAACCTATATATTATCTTTGCTTACAAAGAAAGGACAAGTTACTAATTAAGTACTGGTAAATTGAATTTCTTCAAAGTGAAGCTTGTAGATCAGAGACCACAGGACTCGAGTTGCTGCTTTGGTTTTGAATTTGGAATTGCTTTATTGAATTTTATAAATACCAACCGAATTCAAACAAAACTGATCTACATTTCACCTCATCACTTAAAATATATTTTGTAGAGTACAGCCTGTGCAGTAATCCTCTGCTATACTTTAATTTGGTTTTAATTTTATAGGCCCTGTTTTAACTGCATATTTCCAGACCTTTATTTCTCTCACAGCTCTTAGCAAAATGGTAGCTCATAAACACAAGCTCTGCTGTATAGACTTTGCATTTCATCCCCAAGTATTTCCTTTTTTTATAGCCATGGTCTTTCCATCTTAGTGCTCTGAGCTTGGGTCACAAATCTCACTGCTATTCCAGTGTGTGACATCTTCGCTCGTTTGCCGCTGCTCATTAACAAACAATACTGCTGTGAAATTGGTTTAATGACAAAGTAATAAAATTGCTATTCTGCTCACAGATTGCCTGAGGCACTTTGAGCTCCTACAAGGCTTACTGTGGGTGCCAAGATACATTAAGCTGCTTATTCGTAAAAACTGCATCATCCGTTTTTTTCACAGGTTTTTTCCTTTCCCTATCTAGCCCCTGCTTCTTTTTATCTTCAAATAAAAAGATATATTTGCTTATGTTCTTCCATGCTGTCAAGTTTTTACTTTCATGCATATTTCTGGAAAATGAAAGTGTATTTCATTTCATTTTTCTTTTTAAAAGGTCACTCTGTCCCTATTCCAAGGTTGTTCCTGGACTCCAAACCCTTTGCAATGCAACATTAAGGGAGACTTATTTTAATATACCGTATTATGTAATTGGGATACTAGATAGAGTTAGTCCTATTTTAGACATAGCTGGATAAGAGAACTACTTAGAGAATGAGTTTCCTTTTTTAAAGAACTGATTTGTGCAGTGCAACTATTTTCTGTCAAGGCTTAAGGCTAAAGCATTTTTTTTTTGGTTTCTGTTTTAAATGTGAAAATAATTATATCATACTTAGTTACTTTTCGTACCCAAATTCTACAAATACTGAAATATGGCAGAGTAATGACAACCAAAAAGCTTTAGGAAGCATGTGGTTTTAATACTGAACTGCATGTTTTAGAAAGTCTTCCTTTTCTTCCCCTCCCTGCCTTTTTTTTATTAATTTGTGTGAGGCCAGTATGGACCCGGAGATTTCCTGCTGGCAGACAATGGTAAAACACCCCAGTTAATCTTTGACAGGTGGACAGATCCTGATAGTTATATTCAGGCATCTTGACACTACCAAAACAGTGTAAACAAACACACAGTCCCAATTAATACTACTTCTACATTTTAAACAAGCATGCTAAACATTAATATTTATCAGCTTTCATCCAGGGAATGATTATAATCTGTAAACGCTTCATTGCACTTACGTGTGTACAATTGTACACACCTTTATAAAGTACTTTTTATGGAAAACAATGGGGGAAAAGACTCCTATTTTTAATTTCTACTTCAATAACAAGTAGTGTGACCCACTGAATAGCTTAGGAAATGTGGTTTAGGTATCTGTGATGGTTAGCTAGCAGTGGAAAAACTGGTTCAGAAACAATAAGACCTGGTCTAAACATGAATCTCACACACACCCCCCCACCACCCCCCTTCTCTGCTTCAAACCTCAGACTGATCCTCCTTTCAAATATCTTGCGCTTCAGGGCTTCCCCAGGTCAGATTCATTGCAGAATGTGTCTGACCTGAGGAAGCCTCAGAGCATGAGATTTGAATGTAGCAGGCTGATGCAAGCCCAGGAGAGACTCCCAGCCTAGCGAGCACCCCTTGGTGGCATTATCCAAGGTAGGAAGGCCTACTGGAGGTCAGAAAAGGATTTAAGCATGCACAGAGGAAAGTGAGGGATAATGGGAGTCACTACGGCTGAGCTGGGCTGCAGACTCTGCTCAGCGGTGGTTATGAAATACATTGGGAGATCAGGGAGGAAAATAGAAATAAAATGGAGAAAAGAGGAAACTGTGAGTCAGAGGAAAAGGATAAGCTGATGTTTAAGAGAATTTAACCGGTTGCTAAGAGGTAGACAGGACCTCCAGAAGTGTGGGAATGGAAAACCTGTGAAAGGCTGGCAATTACCTTGTTGGCTGAGGAGGAGTTAATGAGGTTAAAACCCACATATCACAGAAGGTTCAAATCCAAAGTAGATCCGTTTGGTGCCTTCTATATATATTTTCCATTTTTCTGCTTCCCTATGGTCTGTTTCTGTGCCCAGCGAAAAGAGTTTAGAAAGCAAGCTAAAGCTGATTATGGCCCCATGATCTCTAGGTCAGGTGTTCTTTCTCTCCACACCAGGTTTAAAACTTCCTGCTGCCTGTTCTAAACTGCTATCTAATCTTGATTTCCAACAAGTGACCTACAAACTTTGTGTAGCCTGATCACGTGGATGTGGGTGCTGTGAGTCTTAGATTCACTGACTCTCTACTTACGGGGGATTTCCCCACTCCAGAAGAAGCTGGCAGTTCATGCTCTTTTTGTGTTGCTTGAGAGTCACAAAGGTGTTCATCATCTTGGTCATGGAAATCAATGGCAGCTAAGCCCTAAGCAGGAGTTAGGAGCACACATGTGGAGATCAGAGCTTTTGTATTCAAACCAAGAGAAAACCTACATCGCATCCACTGGAAATACTAATGCAGGGTTAATTAAACTTCTGCTTAATTCTTCTGCTAGGCAGATTTGGGCTGATTTACTGTTCAAAGGGAAAATATTCAACTATCTACTTATCCTAACATCTACTGGAGACCCTAGAAGTACGTATCAGGCCCCAAGGATACTATTCAGAAGCTTCTGAATTACTTTCTTTCCCTGTCTGTGAAGTATATACTCATAACTTGCTTATTTTTCTATTCACATTTTTCTGGATCAAATCTAGGGCCAAAGTTTGTGTTGTAGAGAGCATATGTATATCTTTTCTTGGACCCCTGTGTAGAGCACAAGCACAATCTGAGAAAAGAATTTGGCCCATATGAAGGGATTGTCAGGTTTTAAAGATGTGGTAATTACAAGCACACAAGGAAGCCATGAAAGTCTGGATGAAAAATTCAAATGAGCCAGCAAAGACACAAATTTGGCTTTGAACTAGGAAAGCTCTTGCTTTGATCCTGATCCTTTTGGGCTGCAACCACAAGTACTGACAACAAGCCACATGTGTATATTGAATGAGCTGATGGGGCTGACTGAGAGGTGTGTCCACTGCCTGTTCTTGCTACCCTGCATGCTTACATCTGGTCGATATTTTGGTATTTTATATTTTTCATTTTATTTGCAACTGCTGGCTTATGGGACTGTGAGCACTGATGACTGTAAAATTGAAAGGTTAAGGGATAAGAGAAAGATGTTGAACACAGTGACACTGAAATTTTGAAAGGAAAATTACTGAGTCTGGGAACTATTCTGTAGCAAGTATCTCATTTCTCCTTATCTCTTTCTTTCCCCAAATGGATAAGAAAATGCCTTTGGCCCTCTATGGGTTCTCAGGTTTAGTATATCTGTGCTTTTCCAGACTGACTCAACACACCTCGTTTTGCTGTTTTAGAACACTATGTAGGAATTTTCCATAGACTTGTTTCGAAAAGTTTCCTTGTTGTTTGTAAAGTGATAAATGAAGGAATTCTTTTATTTATGAGTAATTAGTGTAGTAGTCCCATGGCAGATAACATGGAACAGATTTTCTGGTGCAAAATTGCTGGAAAATGTGCTTTTATTAAAGCAATCTGGCCAGAAAATTGTCTGATCATAGAAAAATACCCCAGTGTAGCTATAACTTTGGTAGGATAGGGATAGGATGATGTGTGTGACGGCTATCTATTGTAACAGCTATGTGCAATGGCAAGGCAAAGTACAGAAGCAGAGAAAGATGACTAGCTGGGAAGACCATTGCAGCCAGAGTCTGGTGTGACAGAGGCACAGAAGGAGTTGTCCTAGTTCATCTTTGCAAAGATCTGATATAGATAAGATTTGATACAGTTGTATCAAAACCCAGCTGAGGAGAAATGACCAGTCTGAAATCAGGTAAAGGGTAAAGAAAGCTCAACTTACTAGATGCACCCTTCATGAATAGATTCAGTCTTTATACATGCCAAGTGTGACTTGCATTGGGCCAGGACAGTTCCAGAAGACACTGTGCCCTGAGACTCCCTCCCGAAGCACAGCTCACCCGCCCC
>VZRZ01004057.1:385303-406723 GCA_013398175.1 Climacteris rufus | reverse complement strand
CCCCCCACCCCACTTTCCCCTAGCTCTAAGGGAGCAGCCATTTACTGCTAGCCCACACCAGCTGCCCATTATTCCAACATCTTCACTCCTCCCCCAAATCCGTTCATAGCAGCTTGTATTTTGAGAGTACAGGGGAAGAATCTCCTCAAGAGATAACACATTGAAAATAAATGTTAGCTTCTATAAAAGGTATGAGCTTAAGTATGCCACGCCCACTGCATTTATTTAAGGATACAAGTTCCTTCAAGCAAAATGTCAATATTTTGTTTCCTTCGAACTATGAAACTATGTTATTTTAGTTGAGCATTAAAGTGACTCTCTGGTTTTATTTGCTAATTGCAATAAACCTTCTCAAAGGAATGTGATTTGAAAGTTGTTTTAAATGCAGATGACACTAGATTTTAGTCTACAGAGTAAACCAGAAAAATGTTTGCTGACGGTTACTAGATTTACTTTCCTGAACTCCCCAAGTATGATGTTTTATGAAGGACCATGTCATACTTGCACCTTGACAATGATAACTAGCATGGTGCCACGGAAACCGGAAAAATGCATTTAGGGTTGGGCCTATGCATCAGAGAACAGAATCAATCTTCCTAATTAACTGCAAATTAGCAATCCCAAAATGAGTGGGATCAACCTGTCTTCACTGGCCAAGAATCATGTTAAGTATATAGCTTCCTCTAAGTGCCTCTAAATTACATTTATGCCTGTATAAAGTAACATTCTTTTAATCTAATGCTGCATTAATGTCACTGATCTGAAAGTCATTGCACTGTTTTAAATTTCAGCAGATAGGTAGACAGATAAAAGGATAAACAAATTAATAGACAGTTATGGAGATAGCCTGATATTTTGTTATTCAGGGCTCAGAGTAGCTCATAAATCACACTGAAGCCACAAACAAGGTACTAATTAGCATAAGTCTCTGAAAAGAAAAGTTTCTGTTGAATGGTGAAATTCTTTAAGGCCACTGAGCAGTAGCTATTAATAAAGATAAAAATAGTAAATGCAGAATGGAAGATAAAATGCAAAAATGGGACACAGTAGATATTTGATTAATTCCATCCCTAATGATCAAAATCTCCAAATAATGCTAGGCTAAAACTAACATTACTGATATACTGTTTTTACTCTTTAGGGTGTATGATCAAAAAGATCTCGGGTATTGTGTGAGTACAAAGGACTGACCTTGGGTGAATTAGCTTAATTAGTTAATGCTTGTAAAGCACTAGATGGGTGTTAAGCATTAATTAATTATTAATTATTATTGGGTAAAGATGGGATTTGGAATCCCATCGCTCATACATGTGCCCCATCTTTCATGCAAGAGCTTCATGGGGGCCCTACCAGTCTCTGTGTGCCTGTGTGTCACAAGTCTCAGCAGACTTTGGCAGCCCCTTGCCAAGAAGAGGGAAATGGGGACACATTAGGCAGTTTGTCCTGGCAGCTGAGTGAAAAGTTGGACAGAGAGACTTCATTTTCAAGTTTGTTAGTGTCTTGTTCTGTGATTTGATGAGAGGGTTTGCAGTTTTTAGCTAAGCCAAAATCTCCGTGTCAGTTCCTTAAGGAACGGATGCTCAAATGAATGTCCAAGTTTATCTGCATGTAATGTGAGATTCAAAATGCTTTCCTTTCAGTGCTGTTGTGAAACTACTTTATTTTTCTTTGTCTTCTTTTGCCATTACCTCATAAAGGTCGTTAACCTTATCTTTTATTATCATGATTTGTATCATATAATATTTAAAGTGAATTGTTAGCTTTAAATTACAGAGGATCCCCAAAGAGCTCACAAAAAATACCTCTTCAAAATTATTCTGAGGTATCCTTACCAGTCACCTTTGCCCAGAGCTGTTCTTGATCAAATGTTGGTAATATTCATTTTAGGGTTTTTTTCAGGGTTATTCAAATATTAGTTATTGTAAATCCCACTATTACACTGACTCTCAGGCTAATATTTTCCTTTCATTTTAGTATGATACATAACTATTGGTAAATGACATTGAAAGGAATGTAACATTTAACTGCATTTCACTTCACATTAGCATTGTCCAATTTCTCATGTTTTAAATTTTTCTGCCTGACTGCAGCCTAGAAGAAAATACACGCTGGAATAATTATATGAACAATTTAGATTTAACATATTGAATAGCAGAAGAGACCATGCCCGCCCATTTGTATTTTTTCCCCCTTTCTCCATGCTAGTCTGGAAGATGAGTAATTTTTCTCGTTAGAAGCATACCTAATAAACAAAGCTCTAATGCTGAGAAGGGAGTGAGGGGAGGAAAGCACTTTATTGCTACTGTTCAGATCAATACACAAAAATCTCAGGATGATAGGGTAATTAAAACACGCACAAAGTAATTCATCAACTTTCACTTGCCTTTTGAACCAGTTTTCTGATCCCTGATGTTTTTACTTGCAGGAATTCAAGACAGCTCCGAGCCAGCATTTCCCACTTAGCTTACAGCCCTGTTTTTTCATTCACAAACAAGAAATTGTGTTGGCCTTGCAATACATATGCTTCGTGTTTTTTTCATCCTTTCCCTGCTCTTTGTCTGGTGTGAGATGCTAGCTAGCAGTGAAATTTACCTAAGAGCTAAGAAAAAGGGGAAAAAACAATCCACGCTGTTTGACAAGTGAGAAGTTCAGCATCAACTCAGTCACTGATAATTTTATGCTGCTGGTTATTACACTTGGATTGTTTGCAAGTGCTCCTATTAAAAAATGAAATAACCACTCCTGCTGTAATGAATAGACCAAAGAGTGTTTAAAACATTTTCATGATTAAAAATAATATTAAAACTTACTTTGAGTTATCTAGTGGAAATGTCTCATTTCAGTCGGGGGCCATGAGGAGCAGTGTTCGCACCACAGAGCACCACTTCCTGCACTCCCAGAGTCGACTGTTATGATAATTACCTTACTGGCATTCCCGTTTTGTTTCCCAGACCCCCAAATGTTTCTTTTCTAATAACAGAGCTCCAGTTGCGGCACTTAAAATGAACAGAATACTCCTTAGAAAGAAATCAATTCCATACTGATTAGCAAAATATTTAAATATAACTTCAGCTGAGCTTGGCTATTGTTGCAGGTAAGGACTGTGGATCACTGAAAGCTATGGAGTTAGGTCTTCATAGGAGACGATTGTGTATTAATGTAGCAGAAAGGCTAGGAAAGATTTATGCACTGAATAGGCTCAAGTTCCTGCAGAAGTTTTAATCATATTTCTTTGCTTACAGAAACCACAACCTCCCTTTGTTATTTATCATTTGCCCTGTAAATACCTGCTAGCCTATAAAATCCTCTGTTATTACCTTGTGTTATGATGATGCACAGTGTGTCAGCTAGGGATCAGTCTCCTCCTGCTAGGCTAAATGTACTGTTCACATAATAGATTCCCCACCCCAAACCTTTCCCAATCTGCATATCAGACAGAGCTCACAGGGAGATGTGAGGGTGTGGTGGTGGTTTGGAAGGATTAAGTAACAATAAAACAAACAATTTAGCATAAAAAGCAAGAGTCACTTGCCTAACCAAAGACAGATGGGAGTGATTTTAAGGCACAGGTAGAGGCAAGCTCTAAAGAATCATTTCCAAGAGGATAAAGGTTAGTTTTAGATGTTTGTCAGGGAAGAATCTCCCCACAGAAGATGGGGGACATCAGTACAACTACAATGAAGATGCAGTTCTTCGTGGTTTGATTCTCCTCTCAGTAAATAAATAAACCAGGTTACCAAAGTCAAAGAGAGAAGAACAAGCTTCTCCATGAGGGCAGTCCAGACTTTCTACAGGAATTTAAAAAAAAAATCTCTGCACTGTTTTTCCTGTTCTCCCTGACCAACAGAGAGCCTTGGTTGCAGTCACTGGTGCCCAAGGCTGCTCCTGTCACCTTCAACTAGCCTTAGCAAGGGCTTTACAGTGGGACCACATTGATGTTAAGCTAGCCATGCAGTTCTAAGCTTCAAAATTTTTGCAAAACCCGAAACTTTAAAAGTAGCTTACACCATTGCAACTAACAATTATTTCAACGAGACCTAGATATATATACTTGGGACACTTTGAGCCTACGTGATTCATGCAAGTGTGCCTAGTTGATTTTCCATAGAACTTGAACTGCTGTAACTATATGCTTTAAAAAAAACCAAACAAACAAATTTGGGTTTTTTCCACGATATCTTTCTTGCACAAAATGGAATACAATAGTCAACAAATTTATGAAAGAAAACCAGACTGAGCAGTGTATTTTGCAATTGCTAAAAACCAAACCAAAAAATACCTGCCATTTATTGCACATCTTATCCTGAAAAATAATCCAGCTTGGTTTCAGATTTTTAAAATTAAACATCCAAAATATTCAGTCCTGGGATGAAATTACGTATGAAAATTCCTGCTCAGAATCTAGTTATTTCAATAAGTTATTGGTCACTGAGAATAAGTGCTGCATATAATGAATGTGTCATCCACTATTGCTATAATAGGAACAACTAATGAATAACAGATATTTAAAATGAATAAAAATTATGAAATTTGATGTGGTGAATGTATTATACATTCTTCAGTAAGCAAGCTTTAAATGAAATACAATTTTTATTGGAAGATAATCCATTTTAGCAATAAACTGAAAAGCACAATTTTTTGCAGCCAAAAATAGCAACTTTGCTGACAGTCTTCTCTGAGCCTTAAAAGCAACAGTCCACCACAGAAAATATATTTTTATTTCTGATAGCGCTCAGTTCCTGCATGTAAAGAAGAGGTTATTGTAGTACTACCTAACATCACAAAGTATGACAGCATTATTTTTGACGTTTTTAGATGGAATAACTGAGGCAGAAAGAAGTAAAGTGACCTGCCAAAGCACTCAGAGACACAAGAAAGAAAATGCCCCAAGTCTGTTGGGTCCCAGCATACAATTCACTTGCCTGCACTGCCACTTTTTATGGCTGCTATTATAGATTACTTGATTTTAGCATTTGAAATTATAGTATCTCAATAGGATAAATCCTATTTATCCCTGAATAAATCTTATTTATTTTCAATTGCCTTACTTAATACAGGTTTGATATCTTAAAAATAAACAACTTGTAGAGTTCAGAACAAAAACCATGCAAGTATTTGTGTGTTGCAAAGAATAGGAACTGTATTCTTCCATAAATATGAATTCTGTAGGGGACATAAAAAATTCCTCTTTTTAAGACCTTTTGATCTCACAGATTTTTTACAGCCAGACTGTCCTTTTCTCTGAATCTTATTCTCTCTCATTGGTCATGAATGTGAACAGCCTGATTTGTAGATGTAAGAAATGTCATGCAATGTTGAAGTGCTGCTGGCACCAATTCCTCATTCTCAACTGACTCTCCTTCCTAGAGTTAGTGCAAATAAACATGGAGCAATTTATGCGGTTCTGTACTCAGACAGGCTTCCTCTGATTTCAGCAAGGCTTGGCAGGAGCTCCTCTGGAAGCAGCCACCATTGTGATGTGGGAGTTGTACCATCACTGAACTTCCCTGACATGTTGGGACATGGGCTACCAGGCATTTTGCTAACAGGTGGTACAAGTCCTGGTGAATCTGCCCCTGTTCCTGGTTCTGTGAGATTCTTGCAGCAGGATATGCACCACTCCACTCAAAGGCTGCACCTGACTCCATGTCCAGTTGTGAAGATTATGGATGTAACTCTCCTCTACCTTTGCTCTAATCCAAGCATGGTAATCAACACCATTTATTACACAAATGCTTTTGTATGGCATATAGACTTTGTTGTCCTAGAAATGAGAAATTTGACAGGAGCTGAGAAAAAAAACCAACCAACTCCCCCCTCCCCCAATCACAAATTCTGAAGAGAAAAATGCTTATCTCCTCACATCCATGCTTGAACAATTCACAAAAGACTGACTGCCTTTTCATCCAGCTCACCAAGACCAATATAATTGTAGACTGTGCTGAAGTGTGAAGTGTGTCAAAAAATACTGCACTGAAAAAGGGACAGGTAAAACATTTGGACAAGGAGCACATCCAACCTAAATCTATCCTAATAAGAAAATAAAACCTGAATTCTCCATAGATTATCTTGGGTTTTGGCACTGCAAGTTCAGTATTATGGCCTAAAAGAATAGGAACAATGAACTAAAAATCTCAAGGCAATATGCACTTATTACAGAAATATTGCCTCAGACCTAGCTATGTAGCACTGTGACTATGAGCTAACATATTAAATTCTCCTTAATTCAACAAGTACTTGAGTAATACCTTTACAATTTTTTTCACACTTCCAACCACAGTTGCTGTGGTTTTTCTGGAGCAAACTGAAAACACTAACTATAAGAGCACATGGAGGAATTGTTTCACATAAAATTCCCTCACAAACTCTCACAGTTACTGACTTGCTGAGATATTCAGTCTCAAAGGTTGAAGTTGCTGTGTCCTCCTTGACGAAGAGGTCAGGTTCATTAGCTCTGCCATGGACCAGAATTTAGGGCACAGTGACAGTCTTGAGTAGGATACCTTGAAGTGTGAATATACACTGTATCAGCTGTTTCTTAGTAATGAGCTGTGCATGCTCTCCAAAAGAGTAAATCAGAATTATCCCACCTTCAAGAGGTAAATTGTCTCAGAAATGCTGCATTTATCATGAAGAGAGAATATGCATGTAAGTAATTACTACAGAGTGGCTGTCAACACACAAGTGCACATTATACTTTTCTTCATGGTAGGTTGTGTGCCCGTCAAACCTGTTGTGTGACTCTCCTAAGATACAGAAAAGAGAGAAAGATTTAGCCTGCTTTGCTGGCATTGTCACCTGTTTGAATTTGAATTTGGAATACAAATGTAGTCAGGAAGTAGTGGATGAAGTAAAAGGTAGAAGGATTTCTCAGTTTTTTATTAGTTTCATTCCTGAGATTCCAGAAGGGCTAAGATTTCACCTGACCATGCTAAGAATGAGTTTTTCTGATCCTGATTCTATTTCTATTCAGGATATGGGTAGACAATCATAAGTAAATGATTTACTATTCCTCAATCAGAGAACACTCATCAGCTACACCTCAGGAAGTGACTGGCAGAACACTGCTAGTCTGAGTTCATTATACCGTAAAATATGTTTGCATGTACCACTTCTTAGGGGATAAATACAAGACATATTGAGGAATGTACTGTCTAACCAGGCATCAAGCACAAAAGACAAGTGATCAATGTGCACGGGACTGTGTGGGGTGCTTTGACAAAGGATGCTATGGTCTCATGAACTCCTAACCCAAAACTTGTTTTGGACTGAAATTTTGAGAATAAAAATTAAACAGAGACAGGACATCATTACTCTGATTCAGGTTAGGCAGACTTGAGCCCAAGTTCATGCTGCATAATGTAAAACATTGGATAGTCACTCCCACCAGCAACAAAGAAAACTAGGTACTTCCACAGAGTAGGTTAACCTGTGATCCAAACTGCCTTGTAAAGTGCTCTTCCCCATCTGTGTTGATTGGAATGGATAAACAACACTCTTAATTTAAATGCTCATGTAGCTGCTTAATGTTATCTTGAATAAGAGTGGACCAGAACCAAGAAAATTAACCAAAAGTGTAGGTCACATTTTGTAAGGAATTACATGGGCTACTATGTTGAGCTTAATGTAGAGCAGCAGAATTTTAATAACACAGTGTCAAACTGAAAGCTTCTTCTCATAAGCAAATAAAAAATTGACAAGCATTCTATCCTCCATGTCAACAGTCTTCAGAGAGACAGTAGAAACATGGCAAAGATAGGAAAGGTAAGAGCTAATCCCCACTTTGCAGCGTTGAACCACCACAGTAAACTGTTTCTGGAGCTAAACGTGAGCCCAGCATAGAGAGGTAAATCAGAATCCTTTCTTTGGGGACTAGCCTGTTGCAATCTAGAAGGACAATAGACAGGCAACAGGTCAGTTAAGAGAAACAACAGCTAAGCAGGAAAGACTGCATACCAAAGAAGCCAGGGACTTACAGTCATAATGCATAGGTGCCACCCCAGCAATAAAATCAACAACTAAAGCAATAGCAAGGAAACAACCACTCCTAGCTCATATACAGAGTTGTGTCAGAGCTAAACTGACTTAACTACAAAACATCACCCAGAACACCCTGCCAGTACCAGGATAAGGGGGATTCCCAAAGACCAATCACATTGGAACTACCTTCACCTGGTGAGAAGAGACAGAAACAGTAGACTTCCAGCATAAAACCAACCAACATTATTCAGACAGCAGCAAAGTAGAAGAATAAAGGAATATTCATAAAATAAGGATTGGAAGACCTGCCCAAAAATCAGCACACTTGAGGTTCTTTGATGTCTCAAAAATTGTAGGAGGTGGCATGGGTGCCATATCTGCAGAGTGAACTATATGCTAGTAATTTCTGTTCCTCAGTTGAATGCTTGTTGGCACAAAAGTCACAACAGCCAGTAACTGTTAGAAATAAAATGTAATAACTCACTAAAACTCAGAAGAATAATCACAGGCTGTAAGCAGAAAGAGTTTGGAGATAGCCCCAGGAAGTCATTCTGCATTACAGGTATCATGGTTGTTGCTGCAGAAGCTCTGTAAATAGCTCTTCTGATATACAGACAGATTAATTTGGGTAGAACTTTGTGTACCAGCACGTAGTACATGAAACACCTATTGACTTTGTTCATTCCCCAACCAGGACAGGGCTAAGCAATCTCCAACCATGCCATGCAAGTGCTGCATCATAATTCAGTCATCAGGAGGTGCTTACAGAGTCAGGACCCATCAGCAAGTGCTGCCGCCTGGAGTAAAAGCGTATCACCTCTGTGACACATCAGAGCATCAAAGGCTCATAAAGAGAGTGCCCCCAGGCCACTCCCAAATTCAAATCTTCTGTGTGGCAGTACTGCTAAACCGTTGAGATGGCTTCACTTCAGCTGTCAGAACTGGGGTTATTTTGTTGTCTGTGTGTAAAAACAACATTTTCAGGCTGTCTAAAGAAAAGTAAAATTATACAGGGAGCAGGGAGAAAGAAGTGCAAAATGATGCTTCCACCTCACATAGCAAACCTCTCAAACTAATGAGTCAGAGGGGAGGCCAGGTGTCATTCTTGACATATTATTTAGCATCTCTCTCTTTGTTTTATTCCTTTCTAGACAGATGCTGTTTTACTAATTAAGGAAAATGAAATTTCCAGTGCTTGAAATTCAGGGGTGGCCTCCTCTGTGAGCCAGTTTCCCTGTTCTCCACAAACAATTTAAAAGTAGAATCAAGTTGGGTTTGTTGTTTTGTTTCTTTTAATTGGTATCACTTTTTCTAGTGCACACATGCACAAGGATGTAATTTAGTGAACTTCAGTCTTCCTCTTGTGGCAAATTGATAGGAAAATTTTATTATGAGTGGAACAATGACTACAGGGAGTGAGGGAGAATCTTGGAGAGCTACACACAATTCAGTTCACTAAATGTAATACCTGTATTATATCAGTAGCTAATGAAAAGAGTGCTGAATACTGGCAAAGCCTAAACCATTTCTGATTCCAGCGCCTGTCAAAAGGCCACTCCATAAATCATACCTTTATTTTATTTAGTGTCAGGAGCCAGTAATCTGACAAAGTGCAATGAGGTGTTTGGACCAAAAGATGTATACAGAGTCATGTGCTCCATAGGCTTTGTAATCAGAGGGTCACATAATTCATCTTTGGATTCTAATAAGTAACTTATTACGTTCCCTTTGGTGTTAATTATTTTACACATCACTTGTTCCTGGTTTACGGACACTATTTAATATCTTTATCACATAAAATTACCAGTATAGCCAATCAGTATTTATTATAAATGAGTAGCCTGTGGAGAGATTCTGTTATTTCCTTTTCATGCCAAAACCTAAAAGACACAACAGGGTCAGCATCACATTAGACCTTGATTATTTTTGAGATGCAGACAGTCTCTACCGGCCTTGTTAGCAACAGCAAGGTCAGAGCTGTTGATAATTTTTGGTCAGCAATTTTCAACTGATTTTTCTTTTTTTTCCTGCTTTCCTTTACACACCTGAAGAGGGGTCAAATCCAAATAGTCTGGTTTCGTTCTGCTAGCTGCTGCTAATCTGTAAGATAATGCACAAATACCTTGCAGGAATGGGATCTAAATACCTAACCATCATCTGTATAGAAAACAATATGAATCTTATTTATTTTAGTTAATGAAAAATGGTTTTTCTGGTTCCAAAAGCTATTCTTTTCCATCAAGTTTTCCAGCCTCTTTACAAATGGTGGTGCTTACTTACATTTTAAAGAAATTTTAATTAAAGCACATGCTCTTAAACATTTTAAAATAAAATAATTACATTTTTAATATAATATAAAGTTTCAATCAAGCCCATAGCCTTTTAACTACCCATTCTGCAATAAGAATGCTTTCTTTTGTCCTCCTAATTGAGGATAAAGGCATGTTTTGTGTTTCTTGGAGGAAGGTATGTCTGATCAGTCTACTACTTTGAACCCTGACTCATTCACGTTTCTCACGAGCATTCGCACAATTTAATTTTGCTCCATGAATGTTTGTTTCTAAACTCTTTCCAAGCTCATCCACTTAGCAATAGAACAGTGTTTTTTCAGATGGAGCAAGTGGAAGGAATCTTCACCAATGTCTTCCTGCCTTACTTTGAACATTTGTGCTGTCAGACTTGTACCTTCGCATCAAGCACTATACTCCAGCAGTCCAGCAGAGGCATGGTAGGCAACAGCTATGCTAGAACTGCTCATGTTAGAACTTCCCTTTGTTAGATCAGGACTGGCATAAACTATATATCAGGACTATATTCTTGTAGTACCCTACCTTAGTCCATTGCTGGCTGGCTCATTAACCACTGATAATATATGAAGACAAATACAATTATCGCACTGTTTTAGAAATAAGCAAGAAGTTGAAATTTCCTGTACTGTCCTTCCCCTCCTCCCCCAGCCAGTCAGGAGACTGAAGGAGCCTCTAAATACAATTTTGCAAGTGAGGAATGAACAAATGTCCCCATAAAATAGTTACTCAGTGTTTGTGAAAATAACACTGAGGATCTGTCAGAAAAAATAGAAAACTGTCTAACGTGAGAAAAGATAAAAAGCACTGTTGAATCCACAGTCATGTAGGCTTTGCAGTCAGAGGGCTGAGCTCGACAAGCAACAGGTAGAAATACAGCTGTGATGCTTTGTGCTCACACTGCACACAGAGTTTGGCTAGAATAAGAGCTGCTTTGCCCTGGCAGGGTTCCAGGGTGACCATAATGTTGATTCAAGAATATCTCTTCTTCAGCCTTCTGACTTGCTCCTTCAGCACAGGACTGGTTCCCTCTCTTATTCTTCCAGAGAATCATGTACTAAGATCTAGGTATTCCACTAATTTCTGAACATTCTGCTGTTCCTTAATATAGAACCATGTGCATATGGAGTTCTTCAGATAAGATGGAATTTTAACAATCTTATCTTAGCTCATATCTCATTTCTCTACTATACTCTCTAATAGTGATATTTCAGGGAAAGACCTGATGTAAGAGAACAGGGGAAAAAAATAAAAAGCAAGTTTCCTGTTATTGCCAACTTGCCTATTCCTAATTCAGTTTGTTGTTCCTGCACTGTCCATGAGAGAACGAAAACTTGATAACATCCTTCCTTTTGTTAGCAAAACTATTGTACAGCTACTTTTATGGAGACAGTGATGAAAAATCATGTCATGTGGCTTGGGTAACCAATGGAAAAATGGAAAAAGTGAATAATTGATGCATGTGGGGAACTAATTTTGCAAGCAGTCCTAGGTTCAGATTTATTTACATAAAACACTAAGTAAACAACAAATGAATGAAAAAGCAAAAAAAACTAACCCTGTCTGAATTAACTCCACATTAAGAAGAGATTTCCTCACTCTATCCCTAACCATGTGTTTCCATTCATTACAAACTCCTGGGCAAAATAAAAAAAAGTATTGGAAAATACTAACCCTGTATGGTCAAATTGCTAGTGCATATTAAGAGAGATATGTGGAACTGCAGCATGGTTTGGTCCTACATCCCTCACAGTGTAAATCTTACCTATTGAATCATAGAATGATTTGGGCTGAAAGGGACCTCAAAGAGCATCTAGTTCCGTCCCCCTTCCAGGGACACCTGGAATAGGCAGGAACACTTTTCATTAGACCAGGTTGCTCAAAGACCCATCCAACCTGGCTTTGAACACTTTCAGGGATAGGGCATCCAAAACTTCTCTGGACAATCTGTTCTGATGTTTTACCACCCTCACGGTAAACAATTTCTTCCTAATATCTAATCTAAATCTGTCTTCTTCAGTTTAAAACCAGGTGCTGGTTTTGTCTGGGATAGAGTTAATGTTCTTCACAATAGCTAGCATGGGGATGTGTTTGGGATTTGTGCTGGAAGCAATGTCAATAACACAGGAATGTTTTCACTACTGCTGTGCACAGAGTCAAGGCCTTTTCTGCTCATCACCCCACCCCATCAGCGAAAGGACTGGGAATGCACAAGGAGCTGGGAGGGTACACAGGTGAGACAGCTGACCTCAACTGACCAAAGGGATATCCTACACTATGTGGCATCATGCTCAGCATATAGAGTGGGGGGAAGAAGGAGAAGCAGGGTAGGCTCATTGGAGTGAAGGTGTTTGTCTTCCCAAATCACTGTTACCAGTGATGGAGCCCTGCTGTCCTGCGGATGGCTGAGCACCTACCTGCCCATGGGAAGTGGTGAATTAACTCCCTGTTTTCCTGTGTGAAGCTTTTGCTTTCCCTATTAAGCTGTGTTTATCTCAATGCCCGGGTGTTCTCACATTTCTGATTTTGTTCCCCATTGCACTGGCAGGGGGGAGTGAGTGAGCAGCTGAGTGGAGCTGAGCTAGGGCTGAAGTTAAACCATGATAAACTTTGCCTCTTGTCCTACCACTACAAACTCTGATAAAGAGTTCCTCCCCGTCTACCTTGCAGGATCCCCTTATGTTGGGGTCCTCTGGGTGTGGCTTGTGACCAGGCCCGTTCCCGCCGGACCGGGGCCAGGGGGTGCCGGTCCTTCCCCCCCCCACCCCCGGCGTGGCAGCCGCCAGGTCGGCAGGGGCAGTCCCCGGCCAGGGGAACAGCTCATTGGTTCCCATGCTGGGTGCGGACAGCTGACTCACTGGCCAGCGCCCCTGTCAATCATTGTGGTCCTCCGCAGTGATTGGCTCTCCCGACTGCCTGCCCCTCACCTCCGTCTTAAAATGCCCTGACCTCCATTTTGGTGGTCTTCTAGTGCATCACCATGAACCAGCAAATAAAATTCTGCTGGCAATAAGCGGAAAAGAACCCCTTCTCGTCTCTTTGCTTCCCTGCATAAATTAAACTGCTGTTCGTGAACTAAGCCTAGATCTGCAGGAGTCCTGATACCCGGCTTGTCTCCAGATCGGAGTCTAGATGAGGCCCGAGTCACTTCATTTAGGAAAACGAGACTGACGCAAAGGCTCTGAGTTACTCACGCTCTGTACCTGCGGCACCCGTAGGTGCTAGAAGGTGCTGTAAGTTCTCCCAAGAGTCTTCTCCATGCTGAACAACCCCAACTCTCTCAGTCCATCTTCACAGGAGAGGTGCTCCAGCTGCCTGATTATCTTTGTGGCCGTCCTCTGGATCTGCTTGAACACATCTATGTCCTGCTTGTACTGGGGACCCCAGAGCTGGACACAGTACTCTAGGGGGGATCTCTCGATGGGACAAACTGAGGGGGAGGATCACCACCCACAAGCTGTTGGTCACACTGCTTTTGAGGCAGCCCAGAGTACACTTGACTTTCTGGGCTGTGAGTTCACAATGCTGGCTCATGCTCAGCTTCTCATACACCAGTACTCCCATATCGTTCTCTACAGGACTAGTCTCAAGAGGTCAGGGTCCTCATGGGATTTCAGAATGGTAGAAAGCATTTCACAAAGCCACGGTGGCTAATGCTGCTCTTCAGCAGCACACCTCCCTTCACTGACTTGAGAGAGAAACCACATCTTTTGGCAAGCACCTTGCAACAATGCTCTTTCTGAAATACAGGCCACTTACTCTCATAAGTACTGTGCTGAAGCCACCACGATGATTTGTCAGTATATTTATGTCTTCACCTGTGAAGTTTGCCACATTTGCATTCTGCTTTCTTGAGATAAAAGGCTAATGTTAGCTCATGGCACCACCACTCCCTCACTAATAGCTGTTGAAATTTTTTTTGCTTATCAGTGTTTTTCAAGGAAGTTCACAACTTGAGAGGTCAACTTTAAACAGACTGAAACATTAGCTTGTAGTGACAAATAAAAAAGATAAGATATGTCTGGAAACACATGGAAAATGTGGGAAATATCTTGTTTACCTTGTGAGGTAGAAAAAGAGGAATAAACCTGCTCAGGTTCCCAACCAAATACTGGAACAAAGCAGGTCTCAGACAAGGGCTGGGACACAGCAGCAAGTCTGAACTAAGTGAATAGTCAGCAACAATGATTATGAGTCACATACAAAGAAGGGAATATGTTTTCTACTACAATCACCATGAAACAATGAAGTAGGAAATGGAACTTGAAGCAAGCGCAGCAAAAATGTTCTGAAATAGAAATTTTAAAGCACTGCTTTTTCTATTTTCTCTGCTGATAGCTTTCTTTTCTTTTCTTTTCTTTTTTTTTTTATCAAAGGAGGGAATCTGGATTGTTCACACTGGAAAGAAGACATATTTCTCTCTTTGCTGATAATCTATGAGATTGCTGCAAAATAACTGGGTCTGTTACTAGGAAGTCCCCTCTACTGCCATGCAAACTCTCTCATTCTGACATTTTTCTACTTCCAAAGCTCTCCAAACCGTGTGAAGCTGCAGAAAATATAACTAAAATAAATCTCAAAAACTTATATTTTCATTTATGAACCGTCAACTATTTATATTAACAATATGATTTCACTCCAGTGTGAGGTGTCAAGTAAGTATTACTAGACCCTTTCTCTTACAGAAGGGAGAACTGAATTACAGAGGAATTACCTCTCAGAGCAGTGACTTACATGTTTTGAATCTCAAGGATAAGCCAAGGACAGCTGTAAGAGTATATCATGCTGGGAGAAGTAAAAAAGCTTAACCTTTTGGAAAATCTTCAATGAAAGGTCTAGCCCCAGTGCTATGTCCTTAAATTCCCTCCTTTCATTGTTTCAGGTTGGGACTGGTAGAGGAGACATAGACAAAGAGGCTGTTATCAATTCACAGGGGACCTGTTTGGGCTGAGAAAGCTGAGTAGACCAGCATCACCAAAATGACACAGAAGAGGTGCCTAAGGAGTTTAGGAAAAAAAAAACAAACAAACAAACAAAAAAAAACACCAAGTAGGAGAGGAAGAAAATTCACCTTTATTGTGTGTTAGAGACTTAAATACTTGAGCAAATTCACACGGTCAGACTATATGATAACCAGAAACAAATTCCCTGTCTTCCAGGAGCTGCCTCAACTAGTTCTTCCCTGGAAATCTCCAAGGAAAAACTCCCCCAAGAACAGCGAGGCAGCAATGAGGCCCTGTGGCTGTATTCTGGAGTTCTCCTTCCTTTCCCTACCTACCCTGCAACTTGGCACTGTCTCAGCTAACACAAACAAACCTTCAAATATAAATAGTAAAATATTAGCAACTTTCAGGCAGTTTCTTTTGGGTGAGCAGTAAAGGCTTGGCAAACGTCCTCTCAAGCAAGCCCAGTGAGACTTAGTGCTGTCACTAGGGAACCAGTCTCTGGCGAGTCCTTGCCTGCAGTGCTAGCCCAAGAGAAAGGGAACCTTTTAAATTAATCTAGGTGCAGAAAAGAAAACTAATGTGGGGGAAGTGAGATGTTTCCAACACTTGAAGACTGATGGAAATATACTGTGATAACAATATATTTCCTGATTACAGAATGGTTTTTGTAGGTTTGGTTTCACATAAAGGATAAACCTGCCAAGCAGAAAAGTGACTAATATGGTCTCTATTATAGATACTTTGGCACTGAACTGCAGAAAGAGAAACCTGTGTCCAGTGCATAATTTTTAGACAGTGGGATTTATTATCCTCTCTCCTGATGGGTGGGAGAAGGAAAAATCCCAATTATCAAGAGGAATGGAAAGCTTTGTTGTATATCTCAATAGGGCAATGAAATAACTGGTGATTTCTGAACAGGGGCTGCAGTGTATATGCTGGGGATGACCATATTTCTCCTTCCTCCCCAACGAATCTGGCTATCTGCCTATTTTTGTGTGAGTTTATTTGAATTACACAAACTTGGTACATTCCTCTATTGTTCTTCATTAAATGCAATCAGGATTATGAATTAGATACAACACTTCAAATAAATACATATCCTGTAATAATACAGAGGAGATCCTTATTTCTGACTTCCTTCACACAGTAAAATGATGAGGCACATAGGAGCTAATACAGTTGAACTTAAGGGGGTTTCTATTAAATCTCTACTCAAGCTGGCAGTCCTTTCCTTTCCCCTTTCCTCTCTGCTTTGTTGACTTTTAAGAGACCCTGGTTGTTATTTGCACAGCATTTCTGGAAACAGCATTAATTCGAGCAAGGGTTACTCTTTCCAGAAATGCTTATCAGACACAGCAGGGGAGAGAGAAATTGCAATTTTAGTGTCAGAATAGGCATTTCACCAATCAGCCCCAACACTTCTAAACACAGGAAGCTGGCAATGCTTCCTCTTTTTCCAAACACAAGTGTGGTGCAGTTGCACACTCAGCACTGATACATCCAGCTTCCTCCCACACCCCTAATTCCAGACACGGATTTTTTTTTTTTTTTTAACTTGCACCAGTATCAATCAGGAAAACTGTGCTAAAGCCAGTGATATTTCACCAGCAAAAGCAAAACAAGAAAATCAAGTCTTTTTGAAATTCATTCAACTTACTATACAATCTTTCTGGTTCAACATGAAGAACATGACTTTTGAAAGGGCCTCAGCCTGGCCTCCTTTCCTAGAGGTGCAATTTTGCATCTGCAATCAGTTTAAACCACAATTTAATTACAGCCATAAACCTTGCCAATTACACATCCAAATGTCTAATTTGTGAAGGAGTTGGGTACTTGGGTAACCACATATAGGACTTGCATTGAAATTGAACTTTGAGCCTGGATACAAAAGTTAGTACTGAAAACTGAATGTTGTTTCAATTTTCCTATATTTTATACTTGTCTCTGTGGTTTGGTTTTTATTTTTCATTTTCTGAAAGAAATGATGGTGTGACTATGATGACAGGGAGGAAAACTATGAGCTCATCAGATCTAGTTAGAGACAGAACTAGCTAGACACACTACTTGGAATGAACTTGGTTATATTTGTTAATATCTTTAACGATGATATTTCCATCATGGTTCATCCAAAATGTCATGTTTGGGAGACAAAGCACTAATAAAGGAAATTTTCCCTGCAGGCCAGCTGGAAACTTACAACTCTGTGTGACACTTTCACTAGCCACAGATTGCTAAGAAAAGGATTGTAAGATACTACTACATGAAGTAATTTGAAAGTTGAAGCAATGAAGTACAGTGTAAATAATTCTCTTTTTGGAGAGAGTGGGGGCAGTTGAGCTTGTCTTAAGTGGGCGGATCAAGCTGATCTATTACTGGCAGTGGAGGCTTCATCAGTAAAATTAATCTTCTGAAAGAAAATGTTTCTTCTTTAGACATGGTGATACTATGTAGAAATAGCATATTCACACAGCAGCTATTCATATTAGATTTATAAACGTAAGAAATTGCTGACAAGAGAAAGGCTCCTTTGGTTCATCAAGCCTTTTCTTTCAGTATATTTCATCCTCAACTTCCTCATTTATCACTATATCCTTCAGTCCTTTCTCTCCTGAGATAAAAATGTCCAGCTGTCTCTTAAACTCATTTAGATTACTTGCTTCACTGGCCAATTATTCCATATGTTTACTACTGTTCCAGGCAGAATTATTTTACTCAATTCCCAGTTTACTCTTGATTTCCTAGACTTACAATGTGTTTCCAAGATCTCAGACAACTGATCTTAAGAAGTATTTGTTCATCTTTTTCATTGTTAAAAATACACAGGAAATTTTAGTATTCTTAGTTATTCTTTAGCATTCTTAGATGCAATTAAATAAGTAATCTTCTTTCTATGAACAACAGAAGTAGATCAAGGCTAAATCTAGAACCTTAGCTTTCTTTTCCTCCTCAGTTTATAGCCTCTTCTTCTTTCAGTAAGTCCCTCCAAGCTCGTAACCCAGAGAGGTGTCTACTGACTCCTTAAAGCAGGGGGCCCTCACTGAAACTAGCAGGTTCATCTCAGAGGCACCTACCATTTTATTTCTTTGCCAGTGAGAATAGACTTATCCTTTCTGGGGTTTTGTGATAAATATTTTCTTAAAAGGACAATATAAAAAGTTGAGATATAAGAAAAAGTGCAGCAACTTCCAGATCACTACTCACTTAATTATCTCACTTAATTTTCGCAATACCTATGTGGTATCTGTTACCTGTATGTTTTCTGCTGTCTGCTATACCTGTAAGGTAGCTTCTGCAAATATAATTTGATGTTGCAATAGCAACTGAGATTTCTCATGCAAATGTCTGGTCCTCTTAACTTCCCCAGAAAGGGAAGGGTTCTTTAGGCTTGATGAAAGGGGGTATGACATTTCTCCCTCATTGTAAGAAGGGATGATACTCTCCTTGGAAGCTTATCTTTCATCAAAGAGTGACACCTACACATAACTTCAGGTGGAATTTTGTTACCAATTGCTATGAATCAAACCACATGGTTCAGTTCATGAACCTTTCATAAGCTAAACCCTGCAGCGTTCACATAGCATTGCAAGACACATAATTAAAAAAAAATAGTTGCTGCAACTGGAAGTCTACCAAAAAATAGCATCTCCTTAACAATCTGCCCAAGGGCTGAAGTCTGGGGTTTGATTTTGGGTCTGGCACTTTTCCCTGAAATCAACAAGGCCTCCACCCTTTCTTAAGGTTTAATTCTTGGTCTTGGTGACTGATCTAACTCCTGTTGGAGCTTCCTCATGAAATGCATGAGGTTGATTGTTTCCCCACTTATGTAGTAAATGAGACCTAACACTGTTTGAGAAACATCCATCAGAAATAAAAAATTTTAATAATTTTAATAATTTTCTGCATAGGACAATTTAATCTAGGGACACAAGACTTGTTTTTTTACTTGTCTTCTGTGGATTTGTTGAAGTAAGGCCCTTTCCAAGGCCTGGTTTCCATGTACTGAAAAGCATTTCCATATAAAAGTGAAAATATCAAGAAATTCTAGGGAAAATTCAGTGAAAATATTCTGAGAAAACATTTTAATGTTTTCCAGTCAGGAGCTATCCAGAAGAAACCATCTGCTGCTTAATGTAAGTAAAACCTTTATAGTTACCAGTTGCTTTTTGGAAAAGATCAATAATATCCCAAGCAAGTGATAAGTAAATATCTAGAAGAGGGTTTGCAATCTTTCTGATTTTCAAAGTTGCAAAACGTTTCCATTGAAGATGTATAGTGAATTTAAGCAACTGAAGTCAGCTGGGATTTTACTCAATTTTTACTCTCAGGATTAATCCAGAGATTCCCAGATGGCAGAGTACAGGTTGAAAACCACTGATCTACAGTTATCATTTGGATAATCCTCCTAAGTGTTTGATATTCAGCTAAACTTGAAGACTGTCCAAATGTCACTGTAAGACCAAGAAAGTCATAAGCACGTTCTTTATTTGAGATTTGTCTTATATATCTAGACTAAGTGAATAATGATATAAAGCCTATAAATAAATGGAAATTACAAGTAATTTAAAAGCTGAAAATGTGTATGTCTAAAAGGTTGTGCAGATATCTTTACAGAAACTCAAGGAAAGACAGAGGTAAAAAAAGATAGTTGAGTTTTTTCAATTTTAAATAAGGTTAACTTAGGAAAAAACATATTTTCTAATGCATACTTCTAATGTTTACCTCAATTTCTCATTATTTTCTATAGGACCATGGCACTAGTCAAGTATGGCATTTAATCCTTATAGAAAGACTTCCATAAGTCAATATTTTCTGTCTCCAAAATAGGTATTTCTTCTGACATGTTAATTTATTAAACCCAAACATAATCTCACTATATTTATTAAAAATAAATTATTCAGTGAATCAGTTAGTAAAGAGTTAATTTTTAAATTAGGAGTTTTTTTCTATTGCTTAGGTTTTAGTTCCCTAAAAACCTGGAGTGTATGGCTTCTTACCTGCTGTCAGAGTCCTCTCCTATCTATCCGTGACTGTCTATCTCCTATCTCCAGTCAGAAAAAGAAATATAATTCTATTCCTTCTCATTAAAAACAGTTATTCTTTTTAAACTGTTACCTGGACCTGGAAATGGCAAAGTCTGGATTTCAAAGTTATATCAGATATGCGAGCAGAATTCTTTTTTTAAGTGTCTACACAACAAGTTACAGCATCAATAGTAAGTACACTACACTTTAGCAGCAATCTGGAGAAATGCCTATATCTTTCACAAGTATCTTTTTTTCCTTTACAGTTTTTACCACAATGTACCAGGGTGCTCAAGCATGATGCCAGCTTCAAGCACATTAAGTATTCTCTCTGTGATATGTGCACAGGGTATTTTCAAATACAGCATCACACATACACGTTTGAACCTGGACCTATGTCTGGAAATGTGGTTCCTGTTCAAGGAGCTCTTCAGCCTGATTTCAGAAAAAATACTCTTCTCTAGCAAAGACTTTCAATCATATGCTTGAGCTTCATTCAAGACAATGAGAAAGATGTGTACAAGTGCCTAACTCGCAGAATACTAGAGCATGTGCTCCATTGTTTAAAATAATGAAAAAAATTAATAATTTTGCTATTTTTTTATCCTTTTTCTTCTATTTATTCTACTTGTCAATTCTTCTTGTATCTTTTCTTCTGCTGCAAATGCTTTAACAGACTGCAGCAATAATACTTATAATACACTTTGTCCTTCATTGTCAACATACATTTTCAGCTTTCTTCTGATTTTGCCTCATACATTCAGACTTGTTTTTGTCAGCCTTGCCCCTTGCAATTTTTGCCTCACTTTGCAGCTCTGCTCACAGTGGTTTCTTTGTCTTTCCATCAATTGAGATGTAAAAAGGGTAATTTAGCAAGGTGGGAGGATATGGAGTAGGAAGTGAGGATGAGGAAATCTTCAAAAAGTTTTGCCTGGTTTTTATCTTGTCATGCAGCCTTATATAAAAGTAGCCTCTCCTGGCCATGGTAGGCCAGACTACATTTTCCCCAGAATATTATGGATGACCTTTCAACAAAATAGTAAAGTCGTTGCTTAATTTTGGGTGCACACATAAATTTTATTATCTTCAATAGTCACAAATTAAAGATAAGCATAAACTGACATGATTTGCCAAATAAGAATGAACTTAACAATTGTTCTTGGTGTT
>VZRZ01004057.1:310303-380303 GCA_013398175.1 Climacteris rufus | reverse complement strand
TGTCAGGTGCTGCACTCTGCCACCATGATAAATATTCCTCCTAACACTCTGATTCGTCCAAACAATGTAATTGTCCTCTATTCTCCTCTTGGTAATGGAGATAATGAATGACTGCACAAACAAGAAGGATTGCTCATCACAGACACAGGGGTGGCTTCAAACCGAAAAGCCCTAAGTACAAATTTTAATTGACTGAAAACACAGGTTGAAAGAAAAGAAATCCTGTCTTCCATTTCCAGGCTTCGAGACAATCACTTCTGAGCGTTCCCCTTCTGGGTCGATGGGTGGGTTCTTAATCCTGAACGTGGGCCCCCCAAAATAGGTGAAATGAGACTAGAAAATTCTGCCTTTGGAAAGCAGCCACAGAAATGCTGTACAGTATGTGATTCATGTAAAACAACTCCTCACTTTAATTGTGTTTAATCCCAAACTGCAAGGAGCTGCTGCTATGAAAAAAAAAAAAAAAAACAAAACCAAAAACCCTCCTCCAAATGGAAACAGTTCCATCCAGTTAAATACTTATTGTACTGTAAGGAATAATATGTTTTTAAAATTTCAGTCAAAATATAACCACGCATAAAGTGAATTGCATTCAACAGCAGAGAACTTGATGGAAATCAGTGAGCCTACTCAGTGTGATAGCCATCCTGGAGCTATTAAGACATTTGAAATTTGGTACACACAAGATCAACAAACACTTAAAAGCTGAGATCTTACCAAAATTCACCTTGCACAGATGGCTTTTATTATTTCTAATTAAGAGTGAGGGACAATAGCACAACAACTCTAACATTTAAATAATGTTCTACATTTTGGGGAAGAGAGACAGAGAGAAAACTGGTGTTGTTTTCTCTTGATTCCTCTCCCCCCTCTTTAAATCCGAATTTTTATACNNCCCCCCTTTAACATCAGTGATTCTATGACTTTTAAATGTGAAGTGGACTGTTTATCTGAAAGTGTGCTGGCAGACTGCCACCATATTTCTAAGATTAAAGAAAGGATTGAAAACAATCAGCTTTCCAAGGAACTGAAACCATGACAATATGTTTCTGATTAATTTACAAATACATGTATATTTTTAAGGCTAAACTACAGAACCAGAAAATTCCTACTAGTTAGTCTATCACAGGCATTCTTACACTTTATTAGAACAGACATCATATTGAAATAATAAGCATGGGAGGCCTTCATTTCTGCTTTGATCTATATTACTAAATGTCTGAGTGGCTCAGATTTAAAGTAAACTTTGGTATGTTTGCACTTGAAAACTGGAAAAAGACCACAAGTAATAATTTGTTGTCAGTTTCCATATTCTCTTACTAAAAACTATAGTTTAGTCTATACACTGCTGGATTCCAGGAGATGTTAGTCCAGTCACCCCTGCAGTGGCTAAACTTTATGGTAGGAATACATGTTCCAATATGCTTGCAATGATGACAGGTCACTTAATCATCATGGAACTACCTGAGATGAATTAAAGGTGCAGGTCTCAGCTTTACCTGCTTTGCAAATCTCTTGCAGGCAAGTGTCATTATAGCCTTAAATACACAGGTAGGTACCGAAAAAGGGTACCACAGGGCTCCTTTTGCTCTGAACATCTAAGGGTTGGGATTTCATGACGCACACCCTGCCAAATCCATTGCAAATATGAAGGCAAGATTTTAAGCTGCTTAATTATGGCTTTTCAATGTTGTCTTGTGTAATTTAAAGGCTGGTTGTTTTGTTTTTTTTTTTTCTGTGTAAATGTGGTCAATTTGCTTCCAATAAATTAAATGACAATAAACAGTGATCTTTATGTGCCATCTATGCCCAGCATAGTCGGATTTGGTATTAGACTTGGGAATTTATGTATATGTAGGTAATAATTTTACTCAGACAGACGTACAGGTTATAGAATTTAATGTATTTTATTTTCTCATTTAGAAAGCTAAATTTGGAGGAAGGAACACAGAGGGGAGTTTCTAATAAGAAGAATCTAAATTATTCACCCTTGAAAAGCATAATGAGTACAAAAGGCTAGGGATTGTTTCAAAAGGCAGGATTAAAGAATACACTGACATCCTTTAACTTTTCTCAGCCTATTAAAAGCATTCCTTAATTGTCTATTTAAACGTTAATCTCAGTAACAAATGAGCTCACACTCATAAAAAAGGAAAGAGCTTTGAAAATCTACCACCTCTAAAAATTCCCATTCTACTAAGCATATCTCATCACTTTATTGCCAAGGTAAGCATGGACATCTCATGAAGCCTTCAGTGCTATTGGATGGTCAAACAGCACTGCCACAAGACACATGGTCCTCTATCTACAGGTGATGAAGCCATGCTTCCAACAATGGACCGAACCCCAAAATGTGTGCACTTCTGATTCTCTGTGAGACTGCATCTCTTTTAGGAAGGAGCGAAAGCACTTGCATTCCAGAAGTTTCAACATTCAAAAGCAACAGAAAGTGCTATGAGCACATTACCCCCCAACAGACTGTGTGTTGTTAGGGCTACATTCAAATCACCCATCTCATCACATTGCCTAAGATATCACCCATCTCATCACATTAAAACCTTTTCAATGTCTTGACTATGTCATGCCACTCTAAATGATGAAGGAGAAGAGGAACCTTCACATACAGTACCACAGAACCAAGATTAATAAGAAAGCTTTTAGCAAAGATTGAGTCTATCTCCTGAACCAAAAGCTTTTCAAACTTTCATTACAGCTTACCTGTCTGATCTAGGTCTCTTAGAATAACTATCCTTCTCTGTTATTCACATACATGCTGCCAGACACATTGTAATGGTTCTCAAGCACTTATGCCTGCATTCTGAGCAGAAAGACTGTTGTTATATCTCTGCTAATTCCAAGAGAAGTCCACTCATGTTAAAAATGGTGAACACCTAATAAAGCATCTGGGCAGACTGACCGAGCTGCAGAATCAGAGTTGTTGTGGAGGATCTAACACAAACACACTAGCACTTGGTAGCCCTGGGTTCTCCCTATCAATAAAGGATAGTCATACTTAAGTACTGGATAGTGTAGAGCTGATTTGAGCCATATTCTGCTAGTTGAACTAAAGCAAGGAGAAATTAAAAAGCACAGCTAGAATAGATATGAAACAATGGCCTACACATCCTGTCTCTACCATATTCCTTACTCTTACAGGTCTGATGAATAAAAGACTAGGTGGACCCACTTTTCTGTGTTTTGCCACCTTAAAGACATCAGGTAACATATTCAAAGAGACAAGCTGATGTGCTAAGGAAGTTCAATATACATGAGAGGGTTGCTGATGACATATGGCTGCTTTTAGACACAACAAAATAGAAAGATGACCATATGTGTGGTTTGCAGAGTGAAAGCTTGAGAAGCACATGTACAGGAAAAAAAATAGATGTTCTAAGGAAGGGAAGAAAGATGGTTAATAAAGTAATAACATGCAATATCATAGCAGAAAAGATTCCCATAATTGCCGTGGAAACAGAACAATGACAGAAAACCATATTCTTCAGTGCTCTGAGAAAACATTTTGTAATCTCTTACACAAAATTTTCGCCCTGAAAAGTTTCCTTCAAGTAAGTTAAAAGGAGGGTGAGCAGCCCATAGAGTGATTTTGAAAATGGTGACTATTCCTATGGACAAGAAGAGTGACAATGAGCATTATCACTCATCAAATACAATTTGCCTCTGTTTTCTGTGAAGAAGAACTGTGGTTTCTGGTGAAAACATTAATATATTACTCTTGTTCCAATTTCTTGCAAAGCTATTAAACATTTCAGGGGTTTTGACACATAACAATAAACAGACACTTTTGCTCTGGTCTTTTAATTCAGAATTTTCAGGCAGTGAGTTCCCTGAAAGTACGGTAAATAATGGGATGGTCTGACATAGTGAATGGAGAAAAGAATCGATGAAGAAAATGGAAGAATATCTGACAGAGATAGTAGGAAATTTCATGGTGCACTTTTTAAAGTAGCAACTACTTTAAAAAATCCAAACAAAGCAACAAAAAAGAAAATGAAACAACTAGTGTGCTATATGAAAGTGTTATGGTTGCTATTCATAAGACTCTAAAGCCAGCTGAGATAACTGAAAATATTTCTGTTGCAGTGGAGGGGCAGAATGAATTACAGAAGAGAGAGACACTCAAAGTTTGACTTAAAGTTTGCTGATAGATTAAAAAGAAGACAATTTGGTAGCTATGGAAAAGAGTAAATTATAGAAAATATTTTAAAAATGCATTTTAGGTAACAGGAAAGTACTGGAGAGAGAGGAACAGTGATATTGGAACGATGGGTTTTCAGGTCAGTCTCCAGACATAAAGCACAATGCTTAGTAATAAAACCAAAGAGTATTACAGCAATTTTCTTCTCCTAGATATTATATGAGAGCTTCTAGATGTTTGGATATAAAATCCTACTTCCATTGAGTCAGTAGGAATTTTGCCATTATATTCCTTAGAATTTGATTTGAAGCCTAATTTAAGAAACTTAAACTTTCAGTAAACATACCAAAATGTTACTTTAAGCTTCTGAAATACAAAATCTGTATTACAGACAAATATTTAAGAGTTTTCTGTAACATTTTTTACAACCATTGCAGAAAAAGACTAAAAGACAACATGGAATGCATAGTAGAACAAAGACATATACCTCAACAAGAACTAAAATTAAAGACAATACTTGAAGACCAAAATCCGCAATGAAGCTAAGGGAGAGAGTCTTTCAAACAACTAAGCAGTCTGTATGGTAAGGTTGTTGCCTTAGGTTTTAACCCTTGTATTTTTTCGAGTTCTGTATTGTCTGGTGTGTGACTCTGGGATGCTTCGTGGCCTGTTAGCTGCTGTTCTCTCATGCTGAGATAGACATAACAATGCCTCTCTGGGCTTGCTCTTCAAGGACACTTAGACTGCCCAGGCCCAAGCTTCTAAAGGGGGGGAGGAGGGGGGAGGGGGTGCAAGCTAGGGGGAAATTGCAAAGTTTTAACTGGTGAATTTATGCTGATATGTAAATGGACCAAACCTATAAAGGTGTGGAGAACTCGTGACTCGTCGTTCATTTTGGGTGATGCCCCTCGGGGGGCTTTGTCTGCCCTAAATGTACCTTTGAAGGCCTTTTGAATAAACACCCACCTTTATTCCCTTACTGCTGACTAGTCTTTGTTTGTAGGCACCCTTTTTAGGCAACAAAGTAGTCTCAGAGAGATTACTTCTAAATAATTCTCTCTCTTATTTAGAGTGAAGTGTCTCATCAAGTTCTGCTTTGTTAATCTCTTGAGAAAAGACCTGGAGCAAATATGGGGGTTGAGAATACCTTACTCAATGCAAGTTAAGAAAACAATCAGCAGTACTGAAAATAGTGTTCCTTTCATTAGTATCAGGAGGCAGAGCTGTGTCCCTTCTAATGGCTTGGCAAAATTGAACTGTCTGGTGAGCCCTAGATTTTTCTTCTTCAAAATGTGAATCTTTACCTATTGGCAGGCTTATCAGAAATCTCTATTTAAAATAAAGATCAGCCACACTAGCAAAATTTGGATGCAAATATCCATTCCTGACCCTATACAGTCACTGGTTTTGATGTAAGGTACTTCAAACAAAGAGTTGTTGCAAATACCAGATCCAGGTATGTGACAGTTCTCAAATTTTGAATGTATTCATTTCCACAATGTTTTTTCATGCTTACCTATATTACTGACTAGGACTGAGGCAGATGATCATTTAATACCAGATATTTTTACTTAGCCTTACCAGTTTGGAGTAGGAATTTGTGAGTCATATGGACATGTTTAGGAATGGAAACAGCATTAAATATTAAACAGTGGTACTCACACAGTATGGTTACAACTGTCTTTGATGGTTAAGCCATCTCACTAAACAATTTTTTTTTCAAGATCGGATAAGCTAAAGAACCTCAGATTATAAATTTGAAAAGTTCAGGACCACATAAGGATTTACACAAATCTGGTCCCAAACAATCCCAGTGCTCTGCTTTGCAATATACCCAGGGAATCAATTCCTACAGGGCTGATTTAATTGAATACGAACCCCTTTCTAACCTATGGAGCTGTTTCTTTTTTGATATCCCTAAACCAAATTCTCACAGAAAATGGTTTACAAATGCATTATGAAAGAATGCAGGGTTCACAAAGCCATAAAGATAAAGCACAGTTTCATTTTTTTCTGCACTATAGACAGGATTTACAAATGATAGGAAAAAACCCCATGTTCATGATAAATGATAATGGGCAAGGACCTAGTATATTCAATCAGTAGCTGGCTTCTGTTATCTGGGATAGAGAACTGCATAAATCAAGGATTCAAGGAAACACAGAATAGGAATGATAATATAACATGTAAATGAGAACAAACATGTAAAGTTTAAATATCTTAAATACCCAAGAACTAGAAATATATTCTTAATGATCTCAAAGGAAAGGAAGATTCAGAATTAATCTGATATAAACATGTGAAACCCCAGAAGTATGAGAGTTAAATAGATACCCATCCTGTAAAAGAGTATTTAACGTATTGTGGAGTATTTCTTGAAGTATCCATTGCTGAATGTCCAGAAGAGTTTTCTGAACTTCAGCAATACATTGCAAAGCCTAATTTAATGAGGAAGGCAACATGGATTTATGACAGTGAGGTCTTTCTTAATTAACTTCCTAGTGTTGTTAAATAATGTTATCACCAGAGCAGAGGAATGGAAATGCCATAGATATTATCTCTTTCAGTTTTATTACAGCACTTGATATAATTTCAGATTAAAGACTATAAAGTAGAAAAATGTCTCATAAACAAGTAACAACAAGTGGTGGGTTAAGATGTGAAGAGTGAGGAGATTCTTCACACTTTTATATGTAATTAAGCAACAATATTAAATAAAGCTAGAAATACAAAAGATTCATATGCTGTTATGCATGAAAAGTATGCTAAAGGGCCAACCTACCACCCCACAAAGGCCACAGAAGTTCCCTGAAGACTTCCATGGAAGCTGGATTGTAAAGTTATTCACCTTTACTGATTAATATAGAAAGCCTTTTTTTTATTGAGATGCAGGTGCTCTTATGCAAATTGTGAAAAATGCGGTGGACAGTTGTAATCAAGGTTTTCTGAAAAATCATGTATAGTACATGAGTGAAAGTATCAACAGACACAAAAACATGTATTATCTCCATCACCACCACCTTGCTGGACCAAAGTTTGAGCTTTGTTAAGGGTCTTTAGTTTAATCCACGATCCTTCAGGTTCTGATGTTTTGTGGATCTTGGGCTCGTCTTTTGCTTCTGCTTTAATTTGGAGCTATTGTGCACCCACCAGGCTAAATAAAAACAACAAAATTCAATAGAACACCTTAATTTCTTACTTCACCACACAGGTGGAATAGGCAGGGTGAATCACATCAGAAACAAGATACTAAATACTCTGAAGCCTGTAGAACATAGGCACAGGTTAAGTCAAAGTACAGAGATTAAAATCTATGCTGCATTTGATGTGAATTAGATACTGATACTGCAGAAATTGCTATACATCTATCATAAAAGAAAAGCTAAGCTACCCAGAACTGATGTCTTCAGCACCAAAACTTATAAACCAAGAGAATGATGCAACTGACTTGGAAAACTAATGCTATGATTTAATCTGTGTTGTGCTAGGAATGGAAAGTTAGATTTTTAAAACATATTTTGTGCCACATCCTGGCAGTGATACTTACACAGTGCTATTAAGCAGCACTTTATTCCATCTGGGAACCCTTTGAGTTTCATTGGGCTACACACAGAATAAAACACTAATCAGTACAAGTAAGGCCTGGCTCTGAGTTTGGCTCATAGACAGAGAACCAGAGAGAGAACTTTGTTTTGGTTAGTCTCTGAGTAGGAGACTTTGAATTTCCTTTTAACCTAAGCTACATCTGCTGAGCTAGTTTATTACAAAGGAAATGGGAACTATGGCAATACATAGCTCCAAGTGTCTCCCATTCATACCATAAATATGTGAGGCCATGGCTCTGGGCAAGCTTTTCAACACATTCAGTGGCAGGATTTGATAGAATGCAACAGCTAACTCTCATTGCACCTCTTAATTTGCTTGCTGGAACTGGGCAATTTACCTTTCAAGAGCCACAGACCAAGTGGATATCTGTTTGGCACACACAAAAGTTCTTTTCAGGGATCTAGTGAAAGAGCAAGGTATGGACTGCAGTTTAATGAAGTTATAAGCTAGTGACATATCTTGCCAGAAAATATCCATGATCTACTAAAAGGAAAGAAAACTAGTCATCACAAAATAAGGGTTTATGTTTTAATTTTTAATGTAAATATTTTAAATTGTATTTAGCTGGTTTTGTATGCATCTATTTGTCTATATATGTATCTATATCTATCTGTCTACACTGAATCTGCAAAGCAAAGGCAGTGGCTGCAACAACTTTTGTAGTACAAAGACACCACATTAATAGTGAGACCCTGAACCATTCATAGTTAAGGCTAGGTTTATTGATGAGTTCATTTGAGTTTTGGCAAACGTTGTAAGGCTTTTGGTTGCAGTGCTGCAATTGATGCTTTCATGTGGCAACTAGGTGAAACTGCTGTGGTTCAGGCTAAGTCTCACACTACCTCTGAACGCAAAACCTCAAAGATGAACTCTAAGCCATGAATTTACATAAATTTACAAACATTTCCAAAATTTTGCAAAGGGAAACTGCAGCTCAGGTCTTCAAAGGATATTTACTTTCCACAGCATAGGTAGATTTTGTTTTCTATTTCCAAGTGAGTCCAGAGGAGACTCACTTGGAGACTCTACTCTCCTCTTCCTGGAAAGTCCTCTTTTCTGCCTCTGGGTAGAATTGCCAACACATGTTGGCAATTTCTATATTAGCAACTTGTGTACAGGGTTTTGAAATTCCTGCCAGAACCAAGACCTGGAGATTTGTCTCTTTGAGGAGACAAGAGGTTGTAACAGGTGACAGGAAGTAATTAAGGGGATGTTAGTAGCCAGCACTGATAAATCCAGCTACTGGTGAGGTGACTGTTATGAGGTTTAGAGCAGAAGTCATGACATTTTTTGGTTTTGGTTTTGGGAGGTTGAGGGCTTTGAATTGAAATGGCTCTTTCAGACAAGAATATGGGTCTAAAAAGAATAAAGCATCTGAAAAAGCATTATGCCTGACTTGAAGCATTTAGTAGTGCTCATACGTCTTCTTTAAAGTGATATGATTATGATTACATTTAAATTTAATCAACTTCTGAAGAACGGCTCAGGTATGTGAGGTGAGAGGGCAACCACATGGAAAAGAAAATAGCTTTGCATGGTGTTTTTGAGGTCAAGAGAAATAGGGATACTAATGCAGCAAGACATAGGTTTTATCTTGGTAAAGGATTTAGCTCAGTCTCAGGAAGACAACTTGGAACAGAAGAGTGAATCTGGGGTAGTCACAGTAAAAGATGGTTGAGAAGCAGAGAAGGGCTCTAGAGCAGGAAGTGTCGGGAAGCCCGACAGCCAGAGGGACTGAGAGGCTGGTTTTCAGCAGAGCTGGGGTGGGAAGGCTGGGAAAGGAAGTGCTATCAAATCACATTAGGGTTTGACCAACTCCTGGGCATCTCTGGTTTGTTTCAGAGTTCCTCTGTAAAGTTGGAATTAATTTATTGGTGAGCCTCAGATTTTACAAAGTATTAAAAGGCCTCTGGAAATTATTGCAGGTGGTTTATAATCTCAGTTATTTGAGTCTTGCATTTTTTTTTCATTTGTCTTTGTATTTGCACAACTTGCTGGTAGTCTTAGGTGTAACAATATATATTACACATCTTCTGCCAACCACTACCACTGAGCACAATATGCTGATTTCCATAGGCATAAAACAGGAAAAGCATGAAAACATAGATACACACACAACCTATCACATACAGGCTTAGGAAAGAGTAGATAGCAACATCTGCCATAGATCTGTAACATTCTAAAAATATTTACTAGGAAAATGCTAAAAGAATGTATAATATTTACACATTAGAAAGTCTTGACACAAAGTGTTTTTTTCATAAGTGTGTACTGTTTTGCTATGTGTCAGGTACCCTGAGCTACCATTAATCTGAAAAGAAGCAAGATGTGGTGCCACCATAGAAACACTTAGGGACCTAAAGACAAAGATGAAACATGATGAAATGTATGATGAAACAATAGGAGTTAAGTGATTAATTCACCTGATTTCAGTGGGAGCTAGGCATGCAATGTATTTAGTTACTTTTGACAATTTGACGAGTTCTCATCTGCATTTTTAGTCACCTAAATGTATTTAAGACCTGGTTTAATAGAACTTGTTGAGCCTTCCATGTAAGATCGAATGCCCTCCCCAGAGACCACCATCTGGCTGAACATCAAGTGCACAACCATCTACTATCACTAAGCAAGAATAATCTCTCAGTGTTTTGGGAGCTTGTGGAGACCCCATAAACCCTTAAGAGATTAGGCAACTTAAAATGAAAGCCAAGCAATTTACTTGATCTTTTACTGCCCATTTCTTCTGGGTAGCTTTTTAATAAAATCTCCTTACAATCAATAAAATGTATTTATAACAAAGTACCACACTCCTACCGACAATCTGTGAGCTGGTGCATACACTTCACGGCTTATAAACTGACACACTGTAATAGCTGCACAGTTTTTAGCAGCTGTCTCTCACACCATGTGTCCTGCCCAAGTGGAGACAGAGATTCAGACATGGTGTTCAAACACTGGGATTATCCTGTAATTTTCAGAATAGATGGCAACCATATGATAATTAATTCCTTAAAACCAAGCAGGGAGAAACAGCTAAAGAGGAGAAGGTTTTTTACATTGCAAAAAAGATGCAATACCCAGGGGGCTTTCAGATATTCTGGATGTGGGTATGGATAGGATAAAAACTTCAGTAATAAACAGATACACTGATATTCTGTTCTTACCCACACTTCAGTTTTGGAAATGATGTGTGACTTCTATAGCAAACAGGAAGTTAATATGCACATCCATCCTTATACTTGACTCTAAATGTATTTATGAAAAAGAGGAGTCCGGAAATCTGAACTCTACACTGATTTAAAAAAAATTAATCCTCTTCTTTCTTTTCACCTGAATGAGGTTAAAAATATCCTCTCCTGCAAACTGCAGAAAGATCTCTTAGAGCTCAGCCTTCTACCCCAATCCATTCTACGTAGGAATAGTGGCATGCTTTTAAAATTAGTTTTTTCAGCCTTGAAAAGCCTATTCTTTCCATCTTTGTGAATAACCTGCCTCTACTGGCTCTGCAAAGTGTTAACAGGATAGGAGGCCACTCATCCCAAATGCTATCACAGACCCTGTTACATGGTTTTAGCCCTGTATCTTAAATAGAAGTGAAGAAGCAAGATTCTTGCCTTTACTCATAAGCAATACTAAGATGGTGCAATTTGCATCTCTTTTATGCAGGAACAAAAGTTTTGAGTAATCTAATCTATATGCTGTTTTCTTGGCTTTCTAGCCACAGTTGAGTTGGCTCATCTAGTTATTGGAAGTAAGAACTGACTCTCAGTAAATCACTTGATTTGCATAACATACCTGCTTTTTACAAACAATGATTTCCTCAAGAAAATGTTAACAAGTTGACTTATTTTTTCTTTTATTCCACTTTTTGATAGTACATAGTGGTAGAGTTGGTAGATCTGCCTTACAAGTTTTAAAATTTTCATATTCTGTTGGAATTCAGAGGAAAAGTTGCAAAGTGCTCTTAGCATTACAAAAGACTTGTGCCATTTTCATTTTTAGCTTGAGAAACTTTCCAGTATATTAAGTTGAAGAATTACCATAACTTAATATTTGTGTGTACTTAGAATAATTTCCAGACAGAAATCTCAAATGTCTTAATGAATTTTAAGAAATACAAGCAATAAAAACCTTACTATATCACTCCCTGGAAGAAGAAAGCAAGAAAGGAAGAAGCTGATTTTGGGTGAATAAAGGGAGACCTAGGGATACCTAGAGCCTGACTGAATGTCATATGAGAGGAAAAACACACAGCTGATGACAGAACCCTGGGATGAAATTACAGAGTATACCAGTAGGTTTCTGCATCAGGAAAAGACACCTCAATCAGCAATCAGATTTTTAAGAGCACAGTCAGTGTAGTCAAAACCCTCTAGTTTTATAAGACAGGCACTTAAGGTCTATGACTGATGAATGAATGATATGTCTTCAACTACAACAGGTAGTACTTGCATTTCTTTTGAGTACAGAATAATTCCTGGAATAATTAAGCAAACAGAAAGAATTAGGATACTTTGGAAGGACTGACATTATGGCCTATTTTCAAATAAGTTTTAGGTTTAGGTGTGCTAATCTCATCAAAATGAAATAAGAAATGAGTGTCAAACTCCCTGAGGCCTCATTGAAATTCTCAGCTCATATCACTGCAACTGATTGCATAGGAATAGAAAATAGAGCTAAAATTATATTTAATTCTATCATGTACGTATGTTCATTTTTTCTTGCTATCATTCATTCATCGCTTTATTTTAAATTCACCTTTCATTCAGTGATTTGCAGTAATGAAACAACCACAGAGAAAACACTCTTCCCTCCATACCCCTGCCCAAAATCCTAAAATTTTAAAAAGGAATAATAAACAATGGACCACAGCAGCAAGTGCCTTGAATTGACATAATTTCTCTGCCAATTTAAACTTGCTGAGTACACAGCCTCCTGTCTTTTCGTGTTTTCCAAGGTTATTCTCAGCAGCACCTGCACAGTAAATAAAGGTAAAAGTGCAACAAAATAGACGCAGACATATCAGCGAATGAGGAGCTCTGCTTCCCATATACATTAATGAACTTTTCTCCTGACAAACAGGCTATCACCGTATAATGGGCTTTTCCTGAAGTTTACTGCGGCACTGTTTATAATAACATTGCATCCAGCCTGCCTTGTTGGTACTTTTGCATTGCAGGGTAACAGTTCTGAGGTGGCAGCAAACAGCTTCCGTGCTTGTGTCAGGAGAAATAAAACTGTTATTATTTCATACACTTCAGAGGCCACACTCGAACTCAGCAGCTCTGCAGAGCTGTTGTGAACAGAAAGCTCTGCTGTAGAACACCGGGCTGCCCCCTCAACAATAAATCGTCTTCTCTCCCCTCTGTGTTTGGCTTCCTGCCAGTTGCCCATTTGCTTTACACCATCAATTTATATTCACTGAGATGGTGTAAGGTTCTAGAACAGCACTGATTATCAAATCTGCCTGCCAAACATATGAGCAGTAAAAGCTGGTCTTCAGAGTCCTACATGTATCATCCAAGGGCCCGATCCTGCAAGCTCGCCCAACAAGGAGCAGTGCTCAGATCAGCCAAAGTCAACGCAGCCCTGAATTCACAGCAGTAAATGCCACTGCTAAGAAAAAGTGCTAGTGGGCTGAAGTCCTTGATGGCTTGGCCTTCCTGCACAGAGTTTTAAAGGAGTGCTTTTCAATAACCCCGCCATGGCATAAACCCTGTCGGAGTCATCAGGGAGAGCTCATAGATTTTGTCACATATTTTGATTATTTCATTAAGCAGCAATTTGCCAGATGATACTATCTCTTCTGGTGATGCAGTTTTTAAAAAGCCTTTAGAATAGCAATGGAGCCACTCATTCCTTGTTAACTGCAAAAATTGAAAACCTAAAAAGCTCTGGCCTTCTTACCCCTTCCCTCATCCAAATCAACCCAACATCAGAGTTCCAAAAAAGTTAAAAATTGAGATGCTTTAGAAAAAGACTTTAAAAGGAACACACAGGCTGATCTTTATTTGCCTTTAAAGTCTAAGAAGCATGCAATTCTGGCTTCCAAACTTTCTATTTAATCATGAGGTCTAGGAATTTACTTATTTAAATTGAAGCTTATATTCTCTGAGGAAAGAAAAAACGATATTTACAGCTGGGATGGTTCTTTAGAAAGACATGAAATGTCATGAGAGCAGCATTCAGGAGGACTGAAAACACTGCATTAACAATGGATTTTAGCAAATTAATTAGCCTTGCCCATTTTAATTTTTCTTTCACAATGCTTTAAGCTTGTGAGAATCAGCCACAATGGGTTTTGTTCATAAGTTACTTTGCATCTAAAAAGATTTAGAATATTTCATGCTTGCTTTTCCGTGTGGTCATATATTGGTAATCCTAATTTGAATCCTTTTGCCTCATGTGCAATTAGTTCTCACTGAAGACGATAGACGTCACCCATACGTAAGGAAAGTAGGATGAAGCTTTAATGAGTGGGAAGCAAATGTAACAATGAGATAGCTAATGAAGAGGTTTTACAGAAATAATACAGCTTTCTGGATTTGAAACAAACTGGTAGAGATAAATACATCTACCTGCTCTTTACTTAAGAGCTATAATATTGGTCTCACTTAATGCATTCAAAAGTATGCATGCATTTTCCAAATGTTTCCTAGCTATATTAATCACATCTCAATCCTAAAATGAACTCTGTGCAAGAAGACTTATGCACATCTATAGTGTTATCTGCAAGATTACAGCCTTTATTGCTGACTATTTGTAAATAAGAATAAAAGTCAGCGTAGGCATCTCTTCAAATGCAGCTTTAAAATACCATATGTCCTTATGCTTGTGTTATGTGATGAAACCTGACAGATCAAAGGACCAGATTTCCCACTCTACATTGATTATTTACTATCATTCATTTTCATGCATTTTAATATGTGGGATCTACATTTAGGTTCTTGAGAGCCAGAGAGAATTCAAGCTGCAGTACTTGGATCCAGACTCTGAACTTCACATAGCTTGGGGATCTGGCATTTTGGTTCAGCTTTTCCATTATGTAAACAACAATGTGTGTCAGATGAAGTCCACATTGTCTTCAAACGTGCTCAAGCTGCCTTACCCCTCTCCTCCTCTCCAATCTATTCACCTTTTCCCCTCAAAAAAGGGGAAAAAAAAATCATTTCATGGCTAGAAATTCATAGCAGATTTTGACTGCAGGCGTCAATCCTTCAAATCACCGTGTAAGTCAGTGACAGGTCATGTTGTCTTTCTAAACATAAACTAACAGAGTGACCTGATAGAGACAACAACAGGGCTTCTGACACTTCTTTTATTGCCCAGTCATAAATTCATAAAGGGATGTATACTATCACCAATTGGTAAGTTTGCTAGATAAACATCAACACCAATTTAATGGATTGCGTACACGTTGTAAAACAGGGAATCTTCATACAAAGAAATCAGATAAATCAAACATGAGCTGAGGCTTAGAGGAAAGCAATTAAAGCTTTAAGGTAAGGTTGTTAAGGGAAGGCCCTGTATCACATTATAGTGTATAATAGAAAATGTGTTAACATGGAGTACAGTATGTGAAATTATATTAATTAGTAATATAAAACACTTCTAAAGCAGCATGTCCATTGACAGATAAATAGATTAAACATAAGAGATAAATAACCCATTCAGAGATCTCAGCTCTTTTTTTATCAAAGAGAAGAAATGAAAAAAGAAATCAAACTTCCTAAAAGACAGAGGTGATAAAAGCATAGCTAAAATAGACATTTTAAAGCCGACTTGTTCGCCCCAGGCTAGTGATTGAAAAGAAAAAGCATAGCTGGACCATAAAAAACCTATTGGACCATATTTCATTTGCTATAGTATATTTAAATGTTTCACTGCACACCAATTTAAATCTAGTGCCTTATAGCCTGGTATAAAATACCTCAAGCTGTACTACTTTCTGAGCAACTGTAAAGAACCTTTCTTTGAGAGAGACTTCTTACAGATACCACACACAGTCTTTCTTATGGTTAGAAATATACTTAAGGCTGCTATATGGGCAATTTTTTTCTGCTTCTTTTCCCCCCTACCAAAAAAACCACATGAGCTTCTATAAGGACTGTTAGCACAATACAGACTGGAAATAGAGGAGCTCCAGGAGCCCACATATAAAGGCTTAAAATGTTCTCTAAGTTCTGTACAAGATATTTGTACCATGTACGGCTCTCTGTGTAAAGCCCAGGCTGGAGGTCTCTACTTTCTGGTACAGTTCAAGGTACCATTCAATTAATTGCATATAAAATCCATACATGCCTCTTACTCTTCACTGATTACTTACTCACTCTGTATCGTTCTTCTAAGCTTCTACCAGTTTCCCAAATAACTTTTCCAGTTCCACCTATGATGGTAACAGTGCTGACAGTTGAGCACTTCCGTCATTCCAATTTCCCAGATGAAAGAATCTGATAGCCCAGAACCTGGGACAATACTACTTCCCTCAGGTTATATTACAATCACTTTTCAGATGAATATCTCCTTTCTGAGGCAAGTGGCTTTGTAAATTTTCTGGGATCCCAGTAAACACACCAAGCTTTTGCAAATTTCAGGCACACCTTTGTTGGTCCGTCTCTAATTCAAGGATCTCAGGTTTATGTCTATGGCACCCAATATGCTAACGTGTCACTTGTTCCCCACCACCTGAATTAAGTGAGCAGTGCAGAAGTTACTGTGTGAATTCACAGCCACATTAATGCCTACTCCTATTCCAGTGTGGAACTTGCTACCCAGAGGAAAGTAAGGTTTGTTTTGGTGAAAGCAGGCTTCATATCCACAGTTATAGAAGCCTACATGTTAGCCATCAAAATACAAAATGCTTTTAAATCCTCCCTAAGGGAAATGTATTATCCACCATTTCTGTAAAAAAGGAGTGGGGGATAGGACGCAAATGTATTCTAGATATATGTCAAAATGTGCTGTTTCTTCAGCAGCCTCAAAAGTGTGCATCATTGCTTTAATACAGATGGTTAGAATTTGTTGTAGTTAGATTTGTCTGGGTGCAACAGAAAACAATATAACCTGTAGCTCTTTTGTAAAGCGGAATGCGAAGTCAGTATTCACCTGGAAATTCTGGAAATTCTGACACTGCAGAAGTGCACTAGGTCAATATACTATGAAAAAGTAGAAGTTAGTAACACATCCAAGGGTGAAGAGAGAGGGGATGGGACATACGTCAAATGAGTAAATCACGCTAACTCTACCATGAAAATTTTAAAATAATTTTCGGAAAGTTAGATACAGAAATTAAAGCTGCCCTGAGGCAACTTTAATTTCTGTGACTGGGTGATTTGCTATGACTATGTAACTGCCAAAGCCTCACTACATTTAGCAACATCACAGAAGTAACCTTCCCATGCAGGCAAATCATTCACTAGTAATATCTGCTCTGAATTAACCTGTGTAAGCATTTAAATATGAGGAGTGCATTTAAAGACAAATTCTGTCCTCATGAGCAGTGCTGCAAATCTGCAGCAACTTAATACTAGTCCCTCTCTTCCTAATTTCTGGAAAAGGACTCGTAAAATTTGTCCTTTCAGTTTATTTTAGACAGAACAGGTATTCCTCTTGTAAGACAGTATTTCCATTTGCTAAACTTTTCTTTCCAAATTGATATTTAGTCTGCAGAATGTTTGCCCAAGCCTCAATTATTTTGCAAAGTTTTAGCAAAAATGATTCAGCCATTTCTGAAAATGAAATTAAAGAAAAATATTAGTATGTTGTTTCTTGCTATATTTAATTGAGGAGAATGTGCTTCGGAACAGAAGCACAACATTTGGAGAAGGGATGGCCCTGCTCTTGGGGATGTGCCTTTTGCCATCTCTTTGAAAATCCACCCACATTTGGCCAAGCTATAAACCTTTGAAAATTTTCAATTAGCACTAGTTTAGTAAAGACATTTAAGAGTTTGTCAGCTAAATTCTTCAAAGACTCCATCTGTACTGAACATGCTCCAGCCTGTACATGCTGGCTTCTGCAGCACCTTCTCCCCCCCGTCCCCCGAAAAAGGGAGCGTGCAATGCTCCAGCTCTGAGCAGGACTTCCTCTGAAACGGTCCTTCTGAGCAGGACTTCCTCAGAAATAGTCCTTCTCCATTGCTGTGGGCCTTCCTAGGCCAGGGACCGCATACATGGTGCTCATGGTGCTGTCACCTGTTTTCGTCTACACCCCACATCGATGTGGCAAGAGGAACCCCAGGAGAGTAATGTAAAGCTGTGGCATTTTTCTTTCACTGTTTGTCACCAATGTCTGCCATTACAAAAAGCCTTCAAAGGAGTGTTTTAGTGGGAGGCTCCTCTTTTGCAGTGTACTGGAAGTTAAGTCAGGTCCCAGCTCTTCACTCAACCTCCATCACTTATCTCACCAGCCCTGATGTTTCTTTTTCCTTCATCATTTTCCTCATCCCACTCTAATCCCAGGGTTCAAGTCCCAGCAGCTGCCTCCTTTCATTTTATTCCTACTAGCCTAATTAATTCACAGTCACCTCCTCCCTGTGCTCCAATTCTGTTCCTTTACAACAAGAGTTCCTTATTTCCCAGTGTACTGTCAGCCTCCTTACTCAGTCAGTCCTTCATCTCCTACTTTGCTTCACGATATCTGTCAGTGTGACACAAACTACATCCTTCTCTCTCGGACAGCGTTGGTCTCCTCTGCATTTAATGCTGGCAACGTCCTCCATCACAAACCTGGGTATCAGAAGGAAAGGTATGGGATAATAGATCATTGCTTCAATACCTGGCTATGACTCTCATCTCAGGTACTAGGAAACAGCCTTGCAATAGTACACACAGTTCCTCTACAGCATGAGTACAGTTTCACCAGCACAAGGTAGTGTGGGATTCATGATTCTGGCTATTTAGGACTAAATTTTTGAAGGTTTAGCCATCAAACCCAGAAAGACTTTAGCAAGCATCTGTGAACTGTAATTTTTGCTAAGACTTAACTGCGACCAAATTATTATATTTTTACAGGGAAAGCAAAAGCACACTCCTAATATTCACCTGTAAAATTTCAAATCCCTCCCTCTCACAAGAGGGATCACTAAAGTCTCCAGTATTATTTAACACTATTAAATAATGTGCACCGTGCCTTTTTTTTTCCCCTGATATATATTGCCTTAAATTTTTCTTGACATTTTACCTGTCTCTTACAGGTCCTGAACAGGACATTGAGAATGAGTCTATGATGCAAATTTGCACCTATTGGTACACCCTGTATCTGGAATCAGAAGCTAAATCTTATAAATCCTAAGATTGACAGTGTCTATAGGTCTGACCTTTTATTTCAAGAAAATTACTTTAAAACAGAGCTGATTATATATATAATATAAATGTGTAATGAGTCTGATGCTTGTAGGGCTTTTTAATTGGATCAAGTATTTCCTTTTGTGTATGTCTTTATAGTACCTCTAAACTATCTGAACAGTTTAGCTTGTTTGTCTCACATGGCATAATAATGATACAGTTTTCTCTGTTTATTTTCGCTGCTTTTCCATCAGCTCTACTGGTCAGACCAAATGCAAATTAACTTAAGTAGTCAAAGCAATTAAGATAGTTCTTGATGTTGGATAATTTTTTTTTTTTGTCAGTAAGAAGAGTACTGTTACTTTAAAAGTCTACCACAACACTTTGTCTTGGAGGTATTGTATCCACTGCACCACATTTTATAGATCCCTAAGCAGCATTAATTGAAGCCCCATTCCTTCAATTTGACCATGGGAGGACTATACACAACCTGGGCTTTCTATTGAGAGAAAGAGAAAATGAAGACCAAAAGAACAATACAAATGTATTTTGCAAAATTACCATATTCCCTTTTTGCAATTCATTACAACATGGAGAACTTGAAAGCTGAGCTTCGTATATCTACCAACTCCACAAGCCTGAAAAATTTCTGGCTTCTCTCTCTTCTACCTGTGTGAACTGACTAATGCTCAGAGATTACCATGGCCTGCAATTGCCTAAGTGATATGAAAATGTCAAGGAAAACATTTTCATTTTGATGGATATATGAGTAAAGGCATATCACATTTGATCTTCTTCCATTTTTCTAGGTTCTCTGTTAAGATTATAACATGGATTCCAGGAAAGCATTTCTGACTTCCTTCCTGGAAGTCTGTGCGGCATCTGATCATAGAAAAGAGTCCATTAGACTAAGAATAAAAGGTTTGACAGAACCAAAGTGTTTGCTCCTCATGATCAGCTCCTGTGTTGCAAGTAGGACAGGGTTACACGGTAATGCACAGCAAAAAGTACTCAAGTGTCAGACTCAGAGGGCTATGCAAGCTGATAGAAAACTGTCTGTTTAAATTTTATTTCTCTCCAGGACTGGTGTGCTTACAAGATGGGATCAATGTAGTTCATTAGTTTGCCCACTCTGAACACTGTCATACACCTATATGTTTAGAAATTCCAGGAAAATGAAAGAAACAAACCAAGAAAACAAGATGCTTAACTGAGAGATTAAGATTTTAAAAACAAAGAAACAAGCAAACAAACAAACCAGCAAGCAGATCTCTCACAGCTAATGAGAAGCAAAAACTAAGGAAGAAAAATCAACACAGATGGAAAAATAGTTCTATCAAAAATTTTGCTTACTAACAAAGCTTTTGTAAAAGTTTTTATAGCCTTCACAACTGAAAGAACCAAATCAGTATCATACTCAATCAAAACACTGAATTAGCTTTTTAAGCATGAAATTCCCTCAAAATTGTCTCTATGTTTGTAAAACAAGAATCCACCGTCACTGAAATATAAGGCCTTTTTTCTTAGGAACATGATCTTTTTGGCACTTGGAAGATAAAAACTGTCTGCTGTAGAAAACAGCTTGAATATCGAGCACTGAAGGAGAAGTCTTTAAAACGTCACTGAAGGTAAAGCTTTTCAAAGTGTAGTTTGATAATTTGTGAAATCTCTGCATTGCATGTCTGCATGGAAATCCCCAGCTTTTTAGCATCTTGGAAAAGAATTTCAAAAAGTCATACAAAATGATACTGAGAAAAGTCAAGGTCTGAGGCCCTATCTTCCTCCCATTAGATTAAATAGAAAATAAAAATAAATCCTATTATTTCTCCCCTTGTCTAAGACAAGGCTGGGAATGAGGTGTGGAAACTAAACTACATTCTCAAGCTTAAAGGTGGTCCTTCTAGGTCAGGGCTCTGGCACACCAGCAAGTCATTGTAGGAAATGCAGATTGCCACTTCACATTGTAGTAACCTTTTTGTTGATAGGGGACTTCTGTCTCCAGGGCTGCCAACCTGGCAAGTTTCTCATGCATTAAAAAAAAAAAATCACACCAAAAATTAAACAAAACCAGAGTTGAGGAAAAACACATCAATGTAGAAGCTCTATTTAAAGAGGAATTTGGAACTTCTGTGATGTTTCCTGTATTTTAAATGCTTTTCTTTTTCCACTCAATACATTAAAGGGACACGATCAAGGCTAAAGAACCTAAAATTAGACCTGCCAGCTGTGTTTTGGTTTGTGAGTATTCACAGGTCATGTTGTCCCTGTGCACTCACTGTCTGATCCATTCCCTGAAGAAGGCAAAACACTGGAACGTAAAGGAATTCTGATACCCCTTATGTACTTCAGTATAGTCTCTGCTATCCTCAGAATAAATTAGACAGACAGAAAGAAGACAGCACACATATACCTCTGATCTTGGAAAAAGCGTAGGGCTCTTGGATTGTTATTTTATACTTAACATCTATGTTTCATCTTGTATTTTGGGAAACTAATATATTTTAAAAGTACACACAGGACAAATACATTAATATTCTGAAACATGGTTGATTTTGGGTCAACTGTGTGATCTTTTACAACATTTTCTGCCCTTCCATAATCCTGCCAATGCAAGCTGAGTTTTTAGTGTCTTAAATCTCTCATTAGTCTGCCAATTTTCCACCTAATAGCTCATCTAATTACTGAAAAGCAGCTCTAGATAGTTTGCAATTGCTCTATAAAACTTACTATTAAAATTTCAAGGGGCAGTTTATCCAAGAGGCATTAATCTGACCTCTAATTTTCAGGTGGTACAATCCTAACTAATTTATTTTCACAGGTCAAGTAAAACACATATAACTGTATAGTTTGGCTGTGTTTTTGATCTTTGCATGTGCAAAATAAAGAATTTTGAGTTGAGGACCTCAAAATTAGAGGCAGTTTTGGATAGTTTGCCCTTATAAACCTGCCAAATGATCTCTGCTTTTGTCAGAACAATCATCCAAATGAATCAGTCAAATAGACATGGGTGTGTTATTGCCCTGTAATTAAGGGTTGACAAAAATCTGTAATTTTCAAAGTACTAATTGTAAACGCATGTGGAAATGTTATACAGAAAGCTACACTTAATAATGTTAAAAGCAGCACTCTTTTCAAAAAGAGGTCCATATTTTGCACCAGAGTAAGTCTCCAGGAGAGCCAATATTTTTTCAATACAAATGCAGCATTTTAAGCTCAAGCAAACTCTGGAAAAGACCAAAAGAAGCAGCAGTGTTAACAGGACTCTGCATTGTGTCTCGCCCACAACCCCAAGATTAAGAAAGCAGTTGCATAGAACCAGAACAGCTCCAGCTCCCTCCTTACTGGACCCACGGTCTCAGTATTTTCTTCTGTAAAACTGGTACACAGGTGACAACACTGCAGAAATGGATCATACCCTCCAAGTGCACCTAATTAAATTTGGAGGCTTGGGGGGGGCACCATAACATGCAATACTCACCCTGTAGCCCCTTTCAACTCCCTCTCAGTCTTTTGTGCATCTAAGAAGGTCTCACACTACACAGATAGACCTCTGGCATCTAACAATAAGGAATTTGTTACATGAGTTGTCAAGGGAATACTTCATTACAGAACAGGAAAGCAGCAAACAGGAATACATCACAGACAAAGGAAAAATTTTTAAGATAATGTAACAACTTTCTTTGTTGATTTGCTTTCCTATCCTGTTCTCTGTTTAAGTTTAAAATGTATTTATCAAGGCAAAAGGAGATTTAGCTTTGTTACTTAAATATTTGCAAATCATGCACACTCAGAAAGACAAAAACTCAAGAGTTCTTAAATCAGGATCTACTTGGAAGTAAGAGAAAATAATCATATTATCAAGAAAGAGATAGAAATCCCTCTACCATCATATGATATTTTCCATCCCAGTGTCTAACTCTTTGGAGTCCACAAAACAAAGCGTTCGGAGCCCATGAAGCTGGTGAGATCTTGTTCTGGGAGATAGAGAGGTGTATGTGAGATTCTTTCCATTCCCATTCAAAGATTTAAGTAAATCTGTGGTAATACTTTACAGGTGATAATTTACAGTCATAGAATGACTACATTTTCTAATCCTAGAAAGCCACAGGACACATGCTTCAACACTGCTTAAGGAAGCAATGTTAAATGAATTTATGGAGTCCAGCATATTTTTATTATCTATGCTGTGCTGTACAATTTGTGTAGTAAGGGATAGTTTTTATGACTTGCTCTTGCCTTTCAGCCTCAACTCTGCAGCTACATAGTTTTTGAAACAGCAAATTCTTGATTAGTGTGCAGTGATGATGCAAAATTCTAAGTGTGAATTAAGGCAACATTATACTGCATTCATGTACTTATCAGGAAGCAAAATACACAATTCTAGTGGCAACTATTCAGCCACTGGAGGAACCTCACTGGTTTAATATGCTCAGAGTTGATGTATAAAGTGAGAAAACAAGTGTATCAGCATTGCATTAACAATGTTTTGCTGTAATCATATGCAAGTTTTGCTAATATGTATTAACACAAGGCAATTTTAAAAAAATGTAGATGCCAAAGGTAAAAATGTTGTTGATACAAAACGTATATTACAAAGTAGCAGTAGGAAAATGGGATGTAGCATTTTGTTTTTCCACAGATTAACTTGCTAAGGAGATTAAAAAAAACACAAAACAAAACACACCACCAACAACAGCAACAATAAAACCACACAGAAACAAAAAACTCCACCCCACCACACAACAAACACACAAAACATCAAACACACTACAAAAAGCTCTTATTTTGGCTATTCAGTTGTTAGCATGATTTCTGTGCAGCTGTACATATGCTAATGTACACATTTACTGTGTGCATGTTTCTGTGCATATATCTACACATACACAAAAATACAGCACATATTTTTATATATACATATATTGTCACATATAAACACATATGCTCCAGAGCTTTCCTTTTAGTGTTTTTCTTGAATCTTTACATGAATAATATCCAGCATCATGGACCTTGAACACTGATGACTCTGGTTAACGCTTTTATCCTTTGCTTGAAATTACAGGATCAGTCTAGCCAGAATTTATGAGAACCAGACCCCAGACCTCACATAGCTCACATATTAGACCATTAGGCATCTAACTACCTCTGAACAATTTCAATGCATTATCTTGCCTTCTCCCTGGGGCACAAACTTCACTCGTCCATACTTTTAATATATTTTGTCTGCATGAAGCAGATCGAGTTATTACATGCCAGCAGATCACGACTTACAGAAATCTCATTGCTCTACAGTGACGCAACTAATATTTCTCCCTTCTTCGTTCTGAGATAGTGCAGTAAAGAAATGGTCAATGGTGCAATTTTCACTAAATTAATTGATAATGTATTCAATGCAGATTTGTTATTTATGCTTGCAGACAGGTTAATTAAATATTTCCACCTTGAAATATATTTGTGTGTGCATATATATGCTGACATACCACCATACATATTCACATAGCTGAACAGAAGAATTTTTCAAATTGCTTAGAACACTCACTGCTGCACTTCTCATAAATACAGTGTCCCTCTGCTGCGAGAGGTTTTCACTTACTTTTCAAAGAAAATGTAAAATCAGGGTGTTGTTGCCAAACATACATTTGCATTATGGGACTAGAGTGGTTTTGTTTTGGGTTGGGTTTTTTTTGATTGAAATATAACATAAAGTAAGATTAGAAATCAATTGGCCTGTGAACTCTCCTGAACCTTTTACCTGGGTTGCAAGGCCATTATGTTCTTTACTTTCATTAGCTTTTTGTTGTTGGAGCAAGGCTGAACAGGAAACAAGGGTGATCCTGTCTCCTCCCTAGAGGCTGTTCATCAGCTGGCTCAGTTTACAGCAATAAAAAAAAATTGGAAACATATAACAAGTCAGAAACCTTATATTTTTCTTTATGCATTATGATCATCAGTATAATACTAATATTAATAGCAGAGGACAATTGGGCAATTGCACTATTTTTGGAATTACTCTTCTGCAAAATGATATGCATTTATTTTCCCTGCATTTAAGTACCTGCCTTTATATCCCAGTTCTAGCTAACAAAGTCATTTTAGTTTGGATCTGTTAAATTCTTTTCCTTTATAGCTTGCCTCCTCGATGAACAGAGGATTACTCATAACAATTTTGTATTTCAAATTTAAACTCATTCTTAAAAAAACAGAAGTGAAAACCTTGTTTCTCCTTTCAAAAGCAGTTTGAAGCCCTATTCTGCAAAGTGTTCAGTGCCTTGATGGAGATGCTTAGCACCAGAGAAACTGCAAGAGAAGTCAGGGATACTTGGCACCTCAGGGGAGGCTCTTCACACTACACAGGATTGGACACTTAATTCCTAACTAAAACAAACTCCATCAAAAGGTCATCAGTCCTGGAGACTAAAACAGTTTTGATGAAGTCCAGTCTCCCACTCTGTTGACAAGTGTCTCAATTATTTTCAACAGCTCTTGGTGTCTACATCAGAAGAATGCAGAGCAATCATCAGGCTGAGGTAACCACAGGTCCCTCTGTGAGAATGTGCAGGACTTGCACACTGAGCAGCACTTTAAGACATCTATTTTTTTTTCCACCTGAGGTAGGAATAACTAATGATGTAACCACGTTATCAGCTACAAGTTTTGACATACTGGCAGTGCATGAACTAATGCCTTGTAACTGCAATGCAAGAAGAAATAGCCCCTCAGGATAAATTCTTTGGAAGTCTACGTGAGCAAAGCAATGAAATGTCTGGATGGAAAAATCTAGAACTTTTAAATAGGACAGGAGAGGACTTAACCCTGATAAATTTTCCTCTGTGCTATAGTGCTTGAACTATGTAAAGCTAATCTGGCACTGATGGGTTCTAGGAGTTTTGCTGATTTGCCCTAGCATTAGATTAAGATGCAAGGTGTAGAGAAGAAATTACCACATTTTTCCTCTTTGTGCTCCCTTGCTCTTGATGACCAATAGCACATACCTGCGCTATATATATGCACAGTATGTGCACAAAAAATACACACATAGGACATCTCAGACATCAACTTCCTCATCTTTTGACCAGGTGTTTTTACCATTACTGCTTGCCCCTTGCTTTCCCACAGCTTATTGCTCAAAGTCATGCCTCTCCCTTGTCACAAAGTTGCCAGATAGAGGTTTAGCAATAAATATGCCTTTCAGAAATCCAGCTGCACCCTCTCCTATCTTTCTGTCCAACTCACTCCCCAATACTTCTCTCCAATTGCCACAAACCACACAGATTTTCCCCAATACCTCTGCATTCACTGGAATGCACCTGAATGCCTAGGCTATTGCTCACAAGTGAGTCCAAATGATATGTGCTACTTTTTCATTTACAGCTTAGCTCACATTGCTGTGATGGGACTCAAATCTTCTCTTGGTTTCTTGAAAGCTATATACTAACAGTAAAGGAAGGCAATGTACCTTCCTGGAGAAACTGCTGAGGTCTTGGAAGCCTGCAGAATATGCAAGGGTTAGATGCCCTCTAAAAATAGCCATGGGGCTCCCTTTCTGAAATGAAAGTCATTATTTTTGGCACATAGTTTAATAAACAAAACAGAACAAAACAAATCCAACAAAATCCAAGCACCAACTTTCCCCCAATGTAAAGCATAATGAAGGAGAAACTAGCAAATGATATTAAGTCACACAAAAAAAGTATTACTATTCACAGAATCACAGAATGGTTGAAGTTGGAAAGGATATGTGCAGGTCATCTGGTCCAAGCCCCTCAATCAGGGTCACCTAGAGCTGGTTTCCCAGAATCAGGTCCAGATGACTTTTGAATATCTCCAAGGATGGAGAGTCCACAAGCTCCCCGGGCAACCTATGTGAGCACTCAGTTACCCTCACATAGTGTTTCCTGACGTTGACACTTCCTGTGTTTCGGTTTGTGCCTGTTGCCTCTGGTCTTGTCTTGTCTCAGGGAACCACTGAGAAGAGCGTGGCTCTCTTCATTTCTGTACCCTCCCTTCAGGTATTCCTATACATTGATGAGATTCCCCCTGAGCTTTTTCTTCTTTAGGCTAAACAGTCGCAGTTCTCTCAGCCTTTCTTTGTACAGAGCAAGATGTTTCAATCCCTTAGTTATCAACATGGTCCTTCATTGGACTTTTTCCAGTATGTACTGGAAACATAGCTCAAAACGTAATCCAGGAAACATAGCTCAAAAGATGTTAGCTGCTGTGAAATTTTCACCATCTCTCAAGCTTTCATATGAGAGAATGAGCTTTGCAGTGTTGTCTCCAGTGGTGTCTAAAGGAAGGTATGGAAAGCTCAGTAAAGGATCCCTATTGACTTGACTCAGTATCCCACACCAGCAGAAAAAACATTTGCAGCATTACCCTTCACAGTTCTTTCCAATACTTGATGTTGGTTATTATTATTTCCAATGTTTTTTGAACAGCTATACCATTAGTGGTAACTTTTCACAGATATGTATTTTGCCCTTGTTAGCATTCATTTTAAGCTCAGAAGACTCATTTAACACCACAAAGGAGGACATGAATGAAGGACAGAAAGACAGACTTAAAGAAAAAAATGAGATTACTATATTAGCTGCTTGATAATTTATTTCTACTATTTTCAGTTCTATGTCCACTGCTTATGGCATGTACTGAGGAGATGACAGAGGATTGTGATGGATAGCAGCATCCATGAGAGCTCCCAGAAACTTAACCTAGGGAGACTATTTCACCTCTAGACCATGGCAAAATAGACTATTACTCTGATTACAGGAAAATTAAATGAAGTCTCAGTACAACTCTCAGGACATGCTTCTTGTTGCAGAGGGTTGCCTGCAATGTATTTTCACCTACTTGAGCTCAGGTTTAGTGATTTTTGAAAGCACAGGAATTACTCCTACGCCTGTGGTCTTAAAATTTATATAAGAAGCATATTCTTTCTAGCTATACAGTGGCTTTGTAGACCTTTCAACTTCTCAAGGTCTCAATGCATGTCACCCTGCATGTCAGGTCACTGCAGAACAAGAAAAAGGGGAAGAGTTGTGTGGGAGGCACGTATCCTCTCACATAACAGCAGAGAGTCCATGTTCCAGATATGTCTCTGTCAGGGCCCTTTTGATTGCTACGTTTACACTACTAAAGAGCAGCCTGGTGCAGCAGTTTCTCTCCCACGCCATGATTTCCCATGGCCCAGGCTACAGCTAGCTGTCTATAGGTCTGTCTGGCACAAGGGATCATGAAGCAGAACAGAAACTGTGGGGCCCAAAAGTAAAGCGGCAAGTGCATGACTTGTTTTCTGAAAATACATGGGACAGTGTGAAAGAAGTCAGACAAATGTCTCTTTCTCAGACTTGGCAGGTCTGCTATCTGTAGAGCTCAGCAGCCTATGTAGCAACTTCTCTTTGCCATCCAAGTTCAGTTGATTATTCACTGCAAGGCAGCCAAAAAAAAGAATGGCGATAGAGGGCAATGAAGTCATATTGCTCCCTCTCCAGCAGATTTCAACTTGATCTCCCATATCCATATTTGGATTTCAATGGGACTCTCTACAAGTGCTGTGGATTCTGACATAAAACTGCAGACAGACTTTTCTACATTTAAATTTGCTGTGTAAAAAACAAAGGCAGCAAAAACTGCTACTTTCATTCATTGAAATGTAAATAGACAAATATAACAACACCTGTGGAAATTATAAAAGTTACAACATACATTTGCCTAAGTATTTTACTTATTCATATGTATTTTACATATTCATACTTATTCTATACATGCACTATCTTCAGTTTTACCAGTAATTTCCAAACCAAGGCTTTTCAGTAGACTTTGGAAATTCAGAAATTTTTGCTCTTTATTAATATTAAAGCCCTTTTTGAGCTGATTTTTTTTTGAGCTGTTTAAATTGCTTTTGCCTGTTGCTATCACAGTTGTTATACTGTTAATAATACTTGCGTTTCATTTCAGAACTTCTGGCTTTCATAATTACGATTAAGTTTGTTCTGCATAGATTTTGCCCCAACTGACCACCCCAGGTTAGAGCATGACCTAATCCAGTATTTATGTTACATCTGTAGTTTGGAAGACAAAGGAATTCACACAGACTGCCCACAGTATTTTTCAGTTTCGGTTCAGGGTATTTTTTTCTTGACAGTGCAATGCACCTGTTTTGATAATCTACCCTTGAAAGTTAATGGGGCTTGTGAATATCCAGATGGCTGTAGAAAAGAAGGCTGTGTAGTCAACAGAGCTCTATACTGACAGTCTGATGAGACTTTCTATTGATCTCTTATCCTGAGACACCAATTCACAATTCCTATATGATCTCTTATCACGTGACTTGTTTCCATTGGTCACTTGGTTTACACAACACCATTGGTGAATAATACCCAAAATCTTATCTCATTTACATTTCTTAATTTAAAAAAACCAATATACTGCTAGAATTCTCATCAACAGCAGGAAGGACGTAGGAAGAAATCTAGCAATTCTGAAATTACTGATTCTTTTGAGAAGTGAACCTTTTTGAAGCTAGAAACAATATTTTGATGGATAGACATGCAAGGGAAAAATTAATTTGCTACAGAAGAATGTGCAGAAATGCTCGTGGGTGTAAAAGTTCCACCTGAGCCTCCAACAGCTGCTGGACAGATAGTTCTGAGTCCCACAAAACAAACAGAAGAGAGAGAAAATAAGGAAACCGTTTTTTGGGGGAGAGGAAGGGCAATGTGAAAGGGAAGAGTAAATGTAGTCTATTGTCCAGTTTCCTCAATTTCATTACATGCCAGGCTGGAAAAAATTATTAATATTTTCCTCTTTTTTAATGTGCTCTTGGAAAGTCAACATGACATTTTCTCTCCATATTGTCTAAAATCAGGCACCTGAGTTCATCTTTGATCCTTCAATATTCTTAACCATTGTAATTCAAGGTTCCCAACAAAGATTCATCATTACATTTGGTGCTGCACAAATCTGTGTGAAGACAAAGACTTAACAAGAACATGCAATCTGATTTTCTTAGTTGCAAGGCACTCCAATACCTTATGGATTTAGTTAGAGATGTGGATTAAGCCTTAAGGAAATCAGGTGGGACATTTTGCATTTTTTTTTCAAACACAATTTAAAAAACATTCTTCTCACTTTATCTGCCTGAAAAGGTGTTAAGGGCCAAAATTCTATGATTACTATCATTCACTTGGTACAGTCTGTAAAACACTGAAAATGATGGAAGTACAAATGTTAACTAACCATAGTGTCCTCACCAAGTCCCCATTGCATATCTAAGTTTCCTCCTGCGACTTCAGCAGGGTGTTGTTGTGTTTACCCTAATTTCTGTGCAATGTTGTTCTGTACCCTCTGTACTTTGCCTAGACAGTGAAAGATATCACATTTAAGTATCTGCATTTAAGTGATGAGTGAAGATTCCTGCACTGTACTGTACTGTAATAGCACATATTGATGGTTCCTGCAGTTAGGGAAGCTAATAAGATTTAATTTTTTTTTTAATGTGCTTTTTTTCAGTTGTGGTAGACCTAAAACTCAGCAGCAATCACATCATTGGACTGGGGAAATGCCACTTCTTTCCCCCAGGAAAATACCCATTGTATATACAAAACATGATGCAGTCTTTAATTGTATGATTACATAAAATTTTCTCTCCTTCCAGTGAAAGGATACAGACTTCACCCACCACAAAGGCGATACAGAGTGGAACTGAGAATGAAGAAAATACCTGGCATTCTCTAACTTCAAAGTTCTTCACTTAGCAACTTATGAAGTGTTTTCTGAGCCTAGCTATTGTCTGTATGAGGTCATAACACTACATCAGGCAAATCTGAAGCTGTATTCAGTTTTGAAATATGCAAAAGTATGCTACATAGCTGGTTAATGACAGAACTTTCTTGTCTCAGTGATCTCAGAGAACCCCACTTGCAATATTTCTGCCACAAAAAAATTGCATTATAAACTTCATACTGCTGTCATAGCCCAAACTTCCTAAATGTTCAGTTGTAGTACTTCCTTAATTTTGGCGACTGCCTTTAGGGACCCAGTATCTGAAATATCTATTTGTTTAACAAAAATAAATAAAAAAAAAAGGCTGAGCTATCTTACTACTGCACACTGTATGCAACTGAAGTATAAATATTTTATGTGATATTTGCTATCTTTTTTGATGGCTTAGAAACTTCAAGACAAGTTATCTAAATAAATCCAATGTTACATTCCTATCTCAAGCCTCATGTCTCTAATACCTATCACACTGAATACTCTACAGCTTTCCATCCCTCCCTTCATCCAGATGAACATTTATTTTTACTGCTCATCAAAAAAAATTCACCCCTCAAAATATCAGTATTTCTGTTAAATACATATATAATAAAAAGATATGTAGAAGTCTAACATAATACTTGTTGATATAGTGTTGATCCAGACATTCATAAAAAAGAACTTTCCCGTTCACTTTTCATGTAAATATTTGAAGATGGGGCCAACTTAAACATTTGTCAAAAGACTTCCAAACTCATGCTGCACATGTGCGTGTATTTCTGCTCTGACACTGACTTGAATTTGTGAACCTATCGTTCAGTGGCTGCACTGAGTGACCTATGTGAAAATAATCTCAAATCTGCTCCCATGGCCAGGTTTAGAACCAACAATAGTGTCAACGGATGATTTTTCAACCATGCTCACCACTTTCACTGAGCTCTTTTAAAATCCTGGGCTCTGTGCACAAATGTTTGCCTCACATACCCTACCCACAACCCTGCTCATACCTTTGGTGTCTGTCTCAGCCAAAAGCACTAAAGAGCATTTCAGCTGAGTAACTTGCAAGACAGGTTTAATGCTAGACCCTGTGGAAAGACTTGGTTCTCTCTCTCATTTGAATGACCCTGTTGGTGTTTAAGAAGAGAGATGTCAGTCGTTAGGCATCTATGACATCTTCAAGGGCAATTTAATTAAAATATTTATCTGTTAAACCAAAAGAACCTTGCCAAAATCCAAGCCTACCCTTTTCATACTGAAAACTTGTGACTGTCTTTGTTGGCTTTAGTTCTCAAAGATGAGTCTCCATTAGCTTTTCTTGAGACTTGGACCAAGTCCTAAGTATATAAATCATGTCAAAAGATCTCACAATTTATTTTATTTGTATGAGACATGCATGAGGAGTCATATCAGAAAACTCCCCATTACCATTAATGAATCCCACATGTGTGTCTATATACATATAGGTCAAGCTTAGTCTGTGAACCAAAGAACACACCAATTTTGAAATCCTTGCCAATTGCATACATAGTTTCCATAGGTTTGACTTTGTTCATTCTGATTAGGAAGTGAGTAGAAACTCCTGAAGGGTTAAACAACTTTTAAACTGCCCTAAGGAAAGTAAACCAAAGCAGTTCTGGTGAAACCAAATGATCTAACAACACTAAATTTTATGTAAGTGCTGCCCTGCTGTTTTTGGTTTTTTACTCCTGCAGCTCAGACACTAAGGTTAGTCCTTTTCACTTACAATACTGTAGTAGCAGCACAGATACTCCAGTTTGTTGTATTCTAACGTAGTCTAAAAAAAGCCTCAACCAATGATGCATGTAAAATGCTGTTATGTCGATTGAGCAGTTGGAGTTTTTGATATGTATCCCAGATGTTTCATCAGGATGGCAACACCTTACATTACACTGTCTCTGAAAATCTTGGATCAGTCCCACCTGGTCATATCCTTAGCCTGGAGACCTCAGTCTTGAAGCACCTCTCCTTACACAATGAACATAAATGATTTTATGACCTCTTTTCCTTCATATAATTTAAGGAAGGTGCATAGGCAAACCACTAACATCTGTTATCAATATACTGTATTTAGGGACTTGGATTTATCAGATATATAGCTTCTCTAACAGTACATGTGGTGGTATTCCTAATAGCATACAGTTAACAACAGTCATTTAAGCTACAGACACAGAAAAATACATCTATCATTTGTAGAGCTGTGAAGTAGTTTCAGAATAGTCTATAGAAAAAAACACTAAAAAGGAATGGTAGCCTCGATTTAAAAAAATCAATTTCTTTAATTATTTTATTACCTGTATTATTTGGAAAAATGATGGTTTGCATAATGTGGGTAAACAAAGCAGATGCTTCTCTACTCTAAACTTTCACAGAACAAATCAATCTGAATTCATATCCCAAGCTGGTCAAATAGGACATGGTGTAAGACAGTGGTGCCTAACCAAAGGGTCATGACCACAACTCAGGGCATGGCATTTACGAGATGGGACACAAACCCAGCTGAAGTCCAGTAGCAGAAATGGTGTTCGCAAATGGAGGTCATGAGACTAGAAGGTAAAATCATATTGAAGTAATCTTTAACAGTGAAGTCATACTCTTGCTGGACCTCATATCTCTGATATTCATTCAAACAGTTAAAAATCTAGCTGATTTACCATCAATAAACAGGAAAGAAATGGATTCTTAAATATAGGGATGATCACTGGCCTCAGCATATTAATACTGAACTTTGGTTTTAGAAAAACAACCAAAAGTAGAAGAAAACTTAATTATAATCTTTAAACCCTTTGGGAAAGCATTACTTTCCACCAGAAAGTTTATTCACATACCTATTTCCTTCTACAATAAGCCACACAAACAAATTTTCTGGTAATATTTTAAGTGCTTCAGAAAGTCAGGAGGGATCTTTAGATAAAGACTTTCACTCATGCCAACACACTGTCAAAAGTAATTTTAAATATTTCTTGAAGTTTCTAACACTTAAAAGATGAAGTCTGACATTTGCTGGAAAATTGTAACAACTCTTCTAGTTTTTTTGGTACAGACATTACAGATAGTGATCAAAAAAAACCTGAACCTGAAGGTGTGGATAATTAACATGAAAAAACGTAACTGCAAAATAACATTATAAGAATTAACATCTGGAAAGGTATTATGCTCTTTCTCTTTTAGATGACATGGATTATTTTTTTAAAGCTTGATTTCTGGATGTTGGCTAGAAGCCAAAAAAAAAAAAAAAAAAAAGCCCTGAATTCTTTTGCATGCTTGGTTTCTGGAGAAGTCACCTAAGCATCAGTAGGTGTCAGAGGAAATCACAGGATTTTCATTTCAGAAAAATTGGCTCCAAAAAATTGTTCTTAATGCATGAACATGGTGAAGATGAGATGACTTTTGTCATTCCATGTTTCCAGTAACTGTCAGAGGCTACAACAGCCTCAATCAAAACAATATAAACTGGAGGACTGTCAGAGCTGCTGTAAATCTACTGGCTGGTAACAGGTTCTTAAGAAGTTCATCTAGAAATCAATGGAGCACCTATGAGCTCTGGATATAGCCTGATGTGTACATGCCCAATTTAGGGGTCTTTACTAATCTTAGTGTTAATTGTTCACTGTACAGTGACCATTGCATTGTGCCAATATAGGTCCCACTCTTCCACTTTCTTTGGAGGCTGAGTTTAAAACAGATCCTAAAGGTGCATCAAACAATTTTGTAGGGGCATCTCTGAATTTATATGTAGCAACTAAGGAAAACAATACTGTTATCCAGCCACTGCAGACACTGATTCCTTCAGAATTAAATTTAGTAAAGATGGAAATCAACATTTTAAAGGTGCTTTTCATGGCATTCAGAAAATGCAGATCATTAATTTCTGAGAAGAAGTAGGGGCCTAGGCTGAACATGCCAGTATAAAAAGTCAGTGCTCTTAAGTATACACATTAGGCTTGCCAGCAAAAGCTGGATTTCATTGGAGCTATGTCATTTGCACCAAGTGAAAGCTTGCCCCTCAGATCTTCCTGTGGCCAGTGCACAGGGGCAGAGGACACAGATGCTTTGCTGGACTGAGAGGTGGCATTGGAAAAAGCCACTCAAAGCAGAAATGATGTTTGCAGGGAGAGGAAGAGCCTCTGGCTAATGCAACACAAGGTGGTGGCAGTGTAAGGGAGCAGCAAAAAGCCCCATTCCCCTGGGAAGAAAGGAGGGTCAGTCACGCTCCCTTCTGGGAATGCTTCTGGACTGCACAAAATACTTCTGCACAGATAAACACAACATGTGCTCATCAGTTATGGTAAAACATATGCCAATTTATTTTTTAACCTTTCCTAAATGTCTGTCCCTATATCTTCAATACCAAGATTCATAAATGATAAAGACAGAGAAATATCTAATTCATCTGCACATATTTATTAACACTAGGATTACCTTAGGCTATTGGCTGAAAACCTGTTTTTAGTTTTTATTCAAGACAGATTCATATGACCACTACAGTGTGCTCTGGTCATTGGTGTAGTCTTGGGGCATCTACACGATTAACTCTCCCTCACTGCATGTTAGTGGCATGTTAAGTTTTTCCTAACAACTTATGTGGATGCACATAACTCCACCACAATATATGAAGCATGTCCAATAAAAGGAACATTGATGGGTACTTTAGTTCTACACTGCATCAAGATTTCATACAGGCTGGACCAAGGAGAAAGGGAGTTTGACCATTAAAGCAACTATATCCTCCAAGCCTTTCCCAACAATCCATATCCATAGTTAAAACGGAGAAATCAAAATAAATTAAGTCTGAAAGCTGATGTACAAGATCAGGAGGGAAAGAAAATAAGATATTTACTGTATTAAGTATTTTTATGTTACTTTTTTTATGGTGAGTATATTTTAATATACTCACCATATCAGCCACATCACAGTTAGTAGGGCCGAAAGCAAGGATGTCCAATGTTTCAAAAAAAAACCCCACAAAAATGTACGGAGGTCACTGCACCTCCCCGAGACTGCTACAAAGCACAGATGTCTGGGTTTGAGATACATGCTTGTGGATACAGTTATATGGAATAGTTACATGAAATAGATCTTAAATCAAAATCCACTTTCTTGTCATTGTTTTCCTTTCCCTCAGGGCCAGGAGCATTGGCCACTGTTGAAAACAGCCTTGGAACTCAGTGTCCTGAAATTCCACTATCTTATGATTCCTAAACCCCACCAGTTCCAAGAGTTAATCTTTTAGGTTTACAGTAAGGTAGATGTGGATGAGACAACTCCACTGTCTCAATTCCAGCCATGCCAATGTGCTATTTTCTATATCCAGCCAAAACCAAGCTTACTTTACTCTCCTGTACTTTAAAGACAAAAATCTTTGGCACTTTGACAAAATATAAATCCTGTTGCAGCAGTTCTTAAAAGCCAAATCAACAAAATTTGACATCTTAACTTAAACTGCTGATGACGATAAGTGAGCTCAAAATGAGAAATTACATGGGCAAAGGCTTTTACAACTCCTTTTGGACAACTCTTTCAAGAGAACATAATTTAAAACATTTTATCAATTAACTTTTCTGTAAAAGACCACAATAAACACATGGAAATATAAAGTCAGTACATGGAAGCCAGAAATATCCAAAGACTGTGCCATGCCACTGTGACATGTCACTGTGACTCCTAGAGGCCAAGACCTTCACATTAAAATGTCCTGATTCAATAAAACAAAAAAGAGTACTATATAGGAAAAAGGTTTTTGTTGCCACATCTCTCCAACATTGATCAATACATTGCTTTCTATGTTCCTTGAAAATATAATACAACATTAAAGAATTTTCCAACATTTAAATAACAATTTAACATCTTCAAGGCATTTAATAAAATAAAAAGGTAGAAATTAGTTATTTGCTACATAATAATGCAAACATTGATCTTGGTATAGGCTTCAGTGACTCACAAACTCCATAATGTATAATAGAATAAACTTAAACCAGTCAATTCACACAATTCTGCTGTCATCACATAAGAGCTTCACTCCACTTTAATTCACAGAATATCAGAAAAACCTCTTAGTCCATGTTATAAGCTCCCTTTCACTAACTTTCTATTTAATTTGATTTTACAGTGGTGTAAATTACATCTGTATCAGACTCTGTGTAAAATTTTTGTTTACCAGCCATAAAGTTCTTTCCTAGTAATGTGCATTACTATGTAAAAGTGGAACCTAAATTATGCCAGTAAGAACTTCAGTGTCCTCACTGAACATACAGTAGCCAATCCAGTTAGAAAGATGCTGTGACTAGGCTTTGCCTTAAGTTTACCCAAATTATTCAAATTCTTCATCAACAGCCTTTATCAGAGGACATAGCATTGAGGTGGACATCAAAGATGCACAGTAAGTTGCAATGACATATGCAAATGACATTTTCCTGTGTGATTTGTGCATGCAATGTGGATCTCTTTCATATGCAAGTGACATTGTGCAAAAAATGAGCTTGTGCATTCACATACAGAACACTGCCTCTCTTCTTCACCACTAAAATGGCCTAATGGGACCAAAACCAGACCGACTTACTCAACTGGAGGAGGGCCAGCAATGCTAGATCTACAGCACAGTCTGGAGTGCAGTAGCATACCAAAGACAAAGAAGGGCTGATCAGACAACTGTTGCTTTCTGACACCATCAGCTACCTCCAATCTGCACCAGAGCTGGTGTAGAAACAGCACGTGTGTCAAGGTGCCATAGACAGATGTTTTGGGGTCACTCTGCTGTGTCTCAGTGACAGTTGGGAATCAGAGCCTTTTAGGTAAAGTGTTTATATATGTTTATATGTTTAGGACACCTCTCACAAATTGCAGGTAGTGTACAAACTTTGAGGAGCCACCCCTAAGAGAGGAAAGTTAAGTACCATTTTCAAACTACCGTATGTACTGCTCATACAAAAGTCCTATTGTGGTGGTGAAGAGTTGCAGCTAACATAGCTAAAGATAAGTAATGATTGCACAAAAACTACTTTTCTGGTTTCATTGTAATATTAGTGTACAGCTTCTCCCTGAATGGATTCATCTGCTACCTGAAGGGTCAAGACCTATTCACTTTGCCTGTGTGAGTAACCCACTCCAGTGGGTATAGGTAAATGAACTGAGTAGAACTTGGTCTTCAGGCATAATATAAAAGCATCTTTAAACAGTTCAGTATCAGAGGCAGAGCAGCATGATAAAAGTAAGGGACACCTTTCTAACAAACAGAAAATATTCCTCTTCGACTGTCAGATGTATAGATACACTTGATGAACATAGCTTTTCTAGACTCTATAGCATGTCTCTGTCACTGACTCAAAATACCTTGGATAGTTAGCAAACTAGGGATAAAGTAATACGTTCAGAATCAGCCTCTGATACTGTACATGTACTTAGATGTACTTACAATGTCTCAAAAAATATTATGCTAAATAACTGTGTGGGGGGGAGGGAGTGGAGGAAGTGGAGAATAAAAGTAGTCTTTCTCAAAAATGAGTGTTTGACCTGTAAATTGGTTATGGGGGAAAAAAATGAATTCAAGAGGTTCAGAAGTATTGTATCATAAAAGGCCTTTTTTCTGGTCAAAACTTTGCTTTAGGAACTCAAGAGCCTTGAAGTTTTGATTATTGTTGGTTAAATACACATATACATGAATTAGTGGCAGTAGCAGTGATGCTGGTGAGAATAAAATATCGTGTATTAGACAGCATCAGTCTCTGAACCTTCCTAACACCAAAAGAAAATGCATATATCACAGGGCCACTGAGATAAAGTAACACTCAGCCCTAGAGGGCATAGATTTCGTCTTTATGTAAATCAGTGCCTGTCACTGCATGCATGATTCACTGCTCAGAGTGTACTCTTCTGTGACGAATGAGTCCCGCTTAATTTGGCAGTGATTATGCGGGTTGCTGGCCCTCTAAACCCCTTTGAACTTGTAATTGCTGCTGGTTTAAATAATGAACATTAAGGAGAGGTGGATTCATAAAACTGTGGAAAATTACAATTTTTTTCCTTTTTCCTTTGGTTTTTTTTTGGATTTTGGTTTTTTTTTTGTTTGTTTGTTTTGGTTTTGTTTTTTGGTTTTTGGTTTTTTGGTTTTTTTGGTTGTTTTTTTTTGTTTGTTTTTTAATGGAAATAAAAGGCTTTAGAGGCCAGTGATAACTGTATCGTACCAGGCTGTTACCGAAATAAAACTGCAGCCTTGTTCAGTATTGAGGAAGGAAAGGGGATAGAAAGGAGAAAAAGCAAAAAAGAGAGGGAGATCAGAATGGCTTGGATGCCAGTAGAAAGGGAGGAGCAATGGCATTCATGAATATTCATAACCAGTCACATCTGTAGCAGTCTTGCTTTCCACCTTTTTTTCTTTGCAGTTCAACATGGACAAGAAGTGCTAACAAAAGAAGGTGATTGTGCAGTTCTTTCAGGCTCCAGGTTTAACCTTTAAAGAGCATATGGGTGAACTTTTTTTTTCCTAATTTTCAAAGACTCACATTTTTTAAAAGTTGTCAATGTCTTTAATCAAAGGAAGTGTTCCCTCACCCCCTCCCCCCCTGCTCGTGCTGCTTTTTAAAAATTATGTTCCTGTAATTATGAATGTGAGGGAGTCAGTTGTCAAGGAAGCACGATGTGTAACATGCAGCAAATTTGTTCCTCCTCCCCTTTAAGAGCACTTTACTAAATCCTCCAATATTCTTTGATCCAGTAAAATTTTGATTTGCGTGTGTAATGTATTGAAACAACGATGAAAACAAAAATTGTTATGGAGGAGGGGACAGAAACCAAAGTCAGCCAAGTCAGGCAGCTACTACCCAGAAACAACAAAGAATGAATGATAAATTTAGCAGCCTCATGTTCAATTTTCAAACAACACAGCGGAGATTTATAGCTTTGCTACTTCCATGGTAAACGAAGCAGCACACAGAAAGTGTGTCTGTTTTTCATTTTGCTATGTTTTCCCCCTTTTTTGTTCTTTGCCTATTTGCAGTTGGTTTTTTTTTTAACTCTACATTTTCTTTATCCTGGTGTGAGATGAATATCAAAGGCCTAGTGCTCTTGGTAAGCCTCCAGCATACAAGGGCAGCTCAATGGGATGTTATTAGAACCTGCGTCACAACACGGCAGACTGTGATTAATAGCAACTGTATCAACGGTAGCAACTTCTCAACAACGCCCTCCAGCAGCTCTGAAGGGGCCTTCTGAAGAAGAAGGGAGGGGAAAAAAGAAAGATAAAAATGTCTGGAAGAACTAGCTACTAAAGATTTAGCTTTGCACATGATTAGGTTATGTCAAAACTGTGTTAGTGCTTTCATCCCGGACACAGTGGGCATATTTATTTAAAAGCACTTTACCAAATGTGTGGGTTGATCAGCGTTTTATTTTGCCAGAACCAATCATGTGAAGAACAGCATCAGAGCAATGGAGAATAGGACACTAAAAAGATGTGGAATGGTGTTGGAGTTTTAATCAGTGTTCCTTCCAAATGAAGAAGAAAAGATTTTCCCAACACTTCATGAAAATTTTTGAGAAAATTGCAGGGCTTCAGTTTTCCTTTTGCTACATGAAAGAAAGCGGGTTTAATTTAAAATCAAGTGTAAATTAATATACTTGCTCTCTCTTCATTTTTTTTTTTAATATGGTTTAGAAACTTATGTCTACATATTAAGAAATGTGAAGCTTATTTAAATGTCCGATTCCGCATGAGAAAATAGTCTAACAAATGTTCCCAATGATTCAAATAATCCAAAATTAAGCTGTTTCAACTGTAGCTCATGAATATATGATTTTGTCCATAGCAGGCCTGGAAAGAAAATGTAGATGCATCCATGGCTCTTAAACATTATGATCTGGATATAAACTTCCAACTCTGAAAGTCTTTAAACTTCTGCCCACCAGAACCCTGGAGGACATACTGGGACTTCTAGGACATCCTACACTTGCATCATTTCTTGGCCCCATCATCACTCACTGCTGACCCTTATCTGGCTCATTGTTCTGGAGGATTGTTCTGGCCAATAGAGCACATTTTATTTAGTCATAACCAAGAAAAAAACACTTGTTAGAATACTTTTAAAATACTTAATGTTACCTGCTCCTTCTCACAAAACTTTGCTGCCTTAGTAGTTTTCATTTCTGTTAACAGCATTTAGAAAATGCTAATCATTCTGCAACCTTCTGTCTCTCATATAGAAGAGGTAGAATGTGCTCCTACAGATGTAAATGATGTTCATAATCTCAGTCAAAAATTAAACTGTTGGCACAGTATTTATACTGAAAAAAGCATGCAAAACTATTTTAAATATATGTATCAGCATGCAAAACTATTTTAAATATATGTATTAGCATTGAAGCAGATTTAATCCATATCTCAGTGAGTAAAACAGAAGTAAATGGGGAAAGACTTGTGGTTGATTGGGAGAAAAATTATCAGCAGTTGAAAAGAAAAAAACAAGCAAATTAATAGCTCTTCAAATCAGATGAAAAGGTTAGGACTAAAGAGAAAGGCTGTGGTACACTAGTATGCTATACTGTCCTCCCTCAGTAGTTAGAATGACATAGCCCAACAGCAGTTGGACTGGTGTTGGCCACTCTTCTATCTAATGCTCCTCTCATCCTTAATTGTCACATAGTTCCACTGAGAGAGTAGGATTATCCAGTGTATTGAAGTCCAGAAGCAAATGAGCATATATGCAATGCTGAAAATCCACATCTGCCGAGTTATAAATAAAAAATAATAGATCTTAACTACATTAAAAAATGCTAGCAACTTTTTATGTCTTTCTCAAAAACGCACAACTTGCTCAACAAAGCACTGAAATATGCTGTATTTGTGCCAAGGACTGCAACACTCCCTTCAACCTGTTTATCTTTGAAGACCATAATTAAGGAGGACAAACTGGTTTATGGGTTTATGTTGCAAAAGAACGGCATTCACAATTTTTCTCAAACACTAATTTTCCTTGTCTAAGAATCTTGCTTGATGAAAATCACAGGGCAATTAGGAGCTGAGTGAAGAGATTACTTTCTGTTGCAAAAAGACAGTCAACCTTTACAAGTTCTACAAATGAATAATTTGGACTCAGTTCTCAGCTGTATCCAAGCGTGAGGAAACCAAACTCTTCTGCTGTTCTGATCTCAAAGATGGACAAGACTAGTTCAGCACCTGATACCATTTAGTGCTGTCTCCCAGGTTTGTTGGAGCATTCTTGTTAAACCTTTTCCACACAGAGATCACCTCAGCACTTTCATGCCCAGGCACTCTTTCCCTCCAAAATGAGGGCAGAAGGTGGTAAGATGACCACCCATTTTTAACAACACATACCCTTCGACCTACCACTGTGTCCTCTGCTAAGAAATACATGATGGTGGCTTTTCTATGGTACCCTCAGTTTTCCTTATAATAGTGCAATATTCATACAGAGAAAGCCTCTGACTTCTAAGTCCCTTAAGACACAATTCTACAGACTCGGATAAGAATTTTTCTTTCCCAGCAAAAAGGACTAATTGAAGATTACCTAGGAAAAATTGGCAAAGTGGAATAGAGCAACTATAGAATAACTATCACCATTATGAGGTACCATAGACACCTTTTACAAAGGTGGGGAGAGTGAGTAAAGGGATAAATAAATTTTTTCCATAACCTTTTCCTGAGATTTAGCCAAATACACCATGATCTGAGAACAGTGTACATGGCATAGAAAGAAGCAGAGACATCACCAGAAGCTCATTCCTACAGATGAAAAACAGTGTAGATCACATAGCCCTCTAGCAAAACTATGACAGAGCAGCAAGAGTCCTCTGAGTTCCCTGTGTAGGTAGAGGGCCACAAAGCAGTGTCAATGTGGCTTAGAAAGGTTGATGTCTTTGATAATGGCTTTTGTATCAACCTCCTATCAGCACTTCCAACCACAGAAGCTTGCTTGGCACTTGAGGTTTCTAGGGTGGGTGAATGAAGACTGATGAGAGAGGATGAAAGCAGATGTGGAAACCCTCAATTCCCTAAATTCTTATCCCCTGCACCTTTTGTTTTGCTGAGCAATGAATAAATAATCAGTACTAAAGTTATTAAAACAATTTTTCTATCTCAGGGTCAAATTCTGATAGCAAATGCATGGCCTGACTGGCCTGCAGAAATGCATTTGAGGACAGTTGGAACCAATCTGGAATACTGGTGATCTCTACATTTGAGTTAAATCAAAATTATTTCTGCTAGGAACATGGGAAAAACTGGCATAAAGAAAAAGCTGTGACATGAAGCATTTGTTTGGATCAAGTACAACTTACTCCTGTCTTCTGTATCCTCCAGTGTGATTTTCAGAAACAATCAAAACAAAAGTGACAAAACCCAAAAACCACAATGAGCAAACATCAGCTTTTCAGTGCTGTGGGAACACAGACATTTGTTTAAGTAACCACTGTTTAAAAAATGCATACATAGTAACACCAAAATAAACAGCTTGCAATGTTGTTTATTTTAAGATACGCTATAGTAATGTAAAGTGCTGCATGCACTGAATTCAGGGTATACTAACATTATTTACAGTTGTGAAGAGCAGTAGGAAAACTAAGCTCCATGCCAGAAGACTCCTTTTTCAGAGAGCAAAGGTCAGTTTTCACTGCTTTTGCAGCTAGGAGGATTCTAACATGCAGCCAGGGAATGCTCCTGCTCTCATTTCTCAAGCAGGTTATTTCTGAACTGCACATGAAAATCCTACAAAAGGCATGTAGTGCCAATGCCATCTTTAAAACGGGTACATAAGACCATAAGTATAATTAAGAGGAAGAAAAAGATATCTTTGTCCTGTTACTTCACTTCTTTAAAAACCTTCCAAACATGCCTGACTCGCTAGCCCTATGTTAAACCAGACAGAAAAAAAATACCCAAAAGGAGAAAAATACTATCAAAAATAAGCAGTGGTGTTCTGAAAAGTGACTGACTTACTGAACTGATTTATGTCCCTGTGTGTGAATTGCATTTGATTCTCTGCTGACAAAAAAAATGCCATTGACTTCAATCCATAATAGAAGTTTGCACTATTTTTCTTCATAAAGTCAGCCTAGCTATAGGCAAGAAAACTGGACTTTTTTTTCTGGCCAATCCATTGCCTATTTATTATTGTAATCGCACAGATTTACTATTGTAATTGCAACATTACTGTTATCGTATAATCCTTGTGAGTGCCAATAAATGAGCCATAAAGAATCCGACTTGGATCTAAGATCCAAGGCTAAATTTCTAATTCTGTCAATGAGGGAGAAAAAAATTTTTAAAAAAAGGGAAAAAAAAGAAAACATTTTTCTGCCATACAAACAAATTTGATCTCAAAGTCATTGAGATGAATGTGGAACCCCACAGTTACACTATTATAAAGTAATGTTCAAGAGCAAAATTTCATTTTAAATTCAAAATATGATCTCTTTCTTCTTGATACTATTGAGGAAAGCTGTGTGTGAAATTCAGCAGTTGCAGTCAGCAGGCACTCAGTCAATATTTTCTTGCGGTCATTCTGCCTCTCTAAGGGCCCAAGTTTTATTTTTGAATCCTGGCATCAAATTGCCATAATGTCTGTAAGTGAAAAACATGTGGAAAAGCTGTGTTTTTCACCTCTCTTGTAATTCAAACTTCTGTGTAAATCCATAATCAATCCCATTTTACATTACATTTGCATTGGATCCATGACCTTAAAAATCAACATTTGAATTTTGAATGCTCAAACAACTTTTGGTGTTTTGGGTTGATGTTTCATAAAGCAGATATTGGAGCAGATGTCAGATATACTGGGGAACACTAAGCTGGATAAGGGTTGATTTCAGACCTGTACCTTACCCAGATATTGGCAAAAATTCACATGCTGTGAATGAAGAGCAGGGTATGTATTGTCACAGTATTATGACACAGTCTCTGTCTCTGAATATCTGAAAGGGAGGTGTTTTTAACATAAAGTCCTCAAAGCAAACTCACTTCCTTTGTCAGTTTGACAGAACCCAAGCCTGGCTGACCTTCAGCATCCACTCCCAATGCTTAAAGAAACAGTAATTAAATATTTCTCTTAAGCTTAATTCTTCAATTTGTGTCTCAAGCCCATTTCTAATTTGACTTTGTAAGTTAATTTTGCAATAATTTTCCCACTGATAGATAAATGAAATGTCATTACAAAAGTTGAAGCATATACAACAAAAACTTAAACGTGAAGGAAGCCAAATTTGGGAAAGTTTCCTTCTGAAAACAGCTTTAAATCCAAGATATTTTTCAGTTTTTAATCATAAAGAAGAAAACATGAAAATATGATAAAAGCTTCAGGCAACACTACTTTAATAAGCCCAGGAATGCAAGATGTTTCTCAGCAGTATACCTTCAAATGTTATTTTGGAGTCTAGTTTTAAAAGTGTTAAGCAAAGGCACTTCCACAGATTGTTCTACAGTCTCAGTGACTGGGGTTTGGCTGCTGAATTCCATTATTCCTGCAAGGCGTTTTGTTTCTCTTCAGTAATTTCTCCTCTTACCTCTTTGTAGCCTGTGCTTATTCACCACTTCAGTGTACACATTCTCTGTCTAGGGCTAGATCTTGTATTTTTGGGATGGATGGAAAGAGCACTGGAAACAAAAATACAGCTCTCATTTCTCTCATCTTCTTTCAGCCTCTGTTACCCTTTTTGGGGAATAAGGGCCCTGACAGTCCAGGCTCTCCAAACATCTTTCTGTATCTTTCTCAAACTCTCACCAGATTGGCCTCAGGCTAGTTTCATAATCCTCAAGAAAAAAAACCCGTCCTGATGTTCAGCATGAGATCATAACATGGTGATCTCACTCTGAACATTACCTTTCACTACAGCAGCTCTATTGACTTCTTTGCTTAGAACAGTTTGAATTTCCCACCAGCTCTGTTGTGTGATATTTGGCCTCTTTTAGGCGAGATACTCTTTCATGGAGTGAGCCTACAGGGTACTGAGTAGAAAGCACATGAGTCCCCAGGCCTTGTTTGAAAGAGTTTTCAGTCTCAGCAAGAAGTTTGCTGCAGAGCTTGTTCGGGAGGCAGTACAGTATGTTTGAGTGCCAAATTGGAGAGTGCGGTATTGGATCTTTTCAGCTGGGGCTTTGCACAGGATTCAGACCCCAGGAGCCAAACTCATGATAGTTTCATAGTTCAATGGGTATGTTTATTTGTACCCATTCTAGAAAAACACCATAGTCTTGTACATTTGTAGACATTTTATTCTCCTGCTGCACATATAGTTTTACACTGATTCACAGTGGGATTTAGTCTTCTTTGAAAACATTATTGCTATCTAAATGGATGACTTTTGGGGAAGAAAAGGGAGAGAAAGTGGCAAGAGCCTCTTTTCTCAGAAGGTTTTCTCCAAGACCATTGTGGGATATGTATTCATAAGTCAGGTCAGCTAAGATTAATTATAGCAGTAAAATGTCTATAAATGCTTTGGTTAGATATGCACAGAGCAATGCAGTTTTTTTGGTCTGAGAAGTGTTTTTTTGGCAGGTCATGGCTGCCATACAACACATGCATAAGATGTAGGCTATTTAACTTTGAGATATAAGTGGGCATACTATGTGAAACAACATGGAATTGTTATGATTGCCCTAATACTCTGCAGTTCATCCCACCATCCACAGAGAAGTTCATACCAACTCAGGAAGCACCTTTCTTTCCTACAAGATGTTAGCTTATGCAGTAAAGTGTCCCTGTGTAACTGGAAGAAACTGAATTGAAAACAGACAAGACCAAGTAACACAACTCTTGTATTGGTCCACCAAAAGAATAAAGAAGGGTGGAAGGGAGAAGTGACTGAAATTATTTCCCCTCTTTTTGTTGTTTGTAGATTTTTAACTGATTGTTTGGATTTTGAACAGATCCCTCAAATTAACCAACTTTCCTTGCAATTTACACGTGCCACCATTCCTATGCAACATTCCTTTGCTGACTCCCTCAAATACACACATCACTTTTCTGACCACATAACATTCCTTATTCTTGTTGTTATCCCATATATCATGACCTTTCTCACTAATCACACTCTATATCCCTGAATAGTCCATTTGTGGACTATCCAAACAGCTGTCAGCTATCTGCATATGGTCCTCAGTAGTCAGGGACCTTTCCAATATGAACTGGGGACTTCGCAATAGCCTTTCAGTCCTTTACTTTTCACTCTAGGTCACCTTCCTGCTTCCTGTTTCTTCATTCAAGCACAAGTGGGATGCACAAGTGGGAAGCACCTGGCTGAGTCAAAAGAGACAGCAGAAAGATGAGGACTGGCTGGAAAGCTGCCAAAGTCCAATTTCACATCAGGAAACTCCCTGGACTGTTGAGGAGGGGAATATCCACTAGCAACTTCTTGAAGTACAAAGATGCATTTGTTAATACTGTTGCACTCCCTTTATTCTCACTATTGCCCCTCTGCCAGCAGTTGATGCCCAGCGTTCTTTCTCTTGATGCTTTCTGGGAAAGATATCTGATATCACTGACATGCAGCAATCACCACATCAAGTTGCCAGCATGGAAAAGACCTAACAAAAAACCAAAAAAAAAACCAAAAAATCCCAAAAAACCCCAAAAAAAACAAACAAACAAAAAAACAACCCCCCCCCAAAAAAAAACCAAAAAAAAAAAAAACCAAAAGAAACCTCAAGCCCAAGACACTTGAGCTAAAGTGGCTTACACAAATCATTTGCTGTCATCTTCAGTGTAGACCAGCAAGAACATAACACTCTTAATTTTATATTAAATGCTCCTCCATAGAGAGAAAATTGTTCTGAACTTTAAAAGTCTACAGTTCAGGTATTTGTACAAGCATTGCATGACTGTCATGCAATGGCCGTCAGCAGCAGGGTAAAACCAAAACAGAAGTGTAATTCTCTGTAATTCAGCTGTTGCAAAGTATAAGAAACAGGTCTCATGAAGTGTTTTTCATCTGTAAATAAAAAAAATACTCCAAAAAGCAGCCACAATCACTATGCCATACTGTTTAAAGGAAACTTAGGCACGGTGTCTTGTCATTGTCACAGCTAGAAAAAGAAGAGAAAACTCCACATGCTTGCCAGAGCTCCCCAGTGCTAGAGCATCCTGGGGACAGTAGCAAAAGCTGGGTCACAAGAGAATGTGACGAACAGTTGAGCACTCAAGACATCTATCATAAAATAGGGAATCACTGAAACAGTTGAATCACTGAAGAGTTGTTAAGTGTATTTCATGGATAAAGTGGCTATAGCGTTTAACACTTACTAAGATGAAAAATTGTGTTTCCCTGTCTGTCTCCCACTATGATTTCACTACATCTTTTCTGGCTTTTTCAAAGAAATCACAGTTCCACTGGAATTAGTGGAAGGAGGAGGACTGAGAGATACACACTGTTAGGCACTAATTTGCTAATTATCTGCAAATATTTGAACATGAAGACTCAAACCTGAATTTTTTAATTTATCTAGGAGGAAAAATAACTGCTTTTATAAAGATCCATGTATGTCTACAGAATATCAACTAACAATGGACCTTACATTGTCCTTGGAGTTTTTTTAATTAACAAGCTTCAAGTAGTCTAGACTAGGCCATAATCTTACAAAAATCTACTCCTTTTACATACTTAGTATACATTAAGAAAGTGAACAGTAGCTTTCCCATTGCTATCTGATTTAGTCAGTATTTCCACAGTATATCCTTTAGAATATCAAGCTACCACTTTGAAATGACCAAATAAGAGCTTGATCCTGATGACAGTCAAATTTCTATAGCTTTAAACAAATTCATATATGCAGATGTTTCTTCAACGCTTGTATTGGTTCTAACGGAGGTAGAGTTCAGCAGCCCTGCCAGTGCTGTGCTTCAGTTGATAACACAGCAGTGTTTTGGCTACAGCTGAGCAGCACTGTCCCTCTAACATTCTCCCCCATCAAGGGGCAGGGATTGGGCAAGACCTCGGGAGGGAAAACAAGCAGGCCAGCTGACCCAAAGGAACCAAAGGGATATTCCATACCATATGACATCAGCTCAGATATAAAAGCCGAGACAGAGAGGAGGAAGGAGGGGCATTCTGTAATGTCTGCCTTCCGACGGAACCACTACACGTGCTGAGGCCCTGCTTCCCAGGACATGCCTGAACATCGCTTCCTGATGGGAAGTAGAGATTGACTTTCCTCCTTTTGCTTATGCGCATGCAGACCCTGCTTTTGCTTTTCTGTAGCTTCAATAAAAACTGCCTTATCTCGACCCACTGATTCATCTTGTCCTTTCCCCTGTCCCTCTGGGGGAGGGAGCTGTAGGGCCACTTGGTGGGCACCTGGCACCTAGCCAGAGTCAAACCATCACAACGCTGAACTATTTGCTGCTATTTACTGAGCTACTTGGATTTATCGTCCTGAGATTGTAAGAGTATGTCATGAGATGTTAAACATTTTATGGACATAAGTATACAACTGCTACAATAAAAAACATGTTTTGAACTTCCATCACAAAAAGGTAAAACCAAGATTTAAAAAAATCTTTATGGCATTATACAGTGAGTTGACAACCAGTATTAGACAAAGCAACTGAAATTCGTTTTGGCAGATTTGGGGCTAGCAGTTAAAAACAAAAAATAACAAATGTAAAAGCATGAAAACTGCATTGCCATTATGCTTAAAGACAATAATAAATCTTTAAAGATGCCAATGATTGCTTTAGATGCTACAAATGACTGCTGCCAATCAACTCCAAAATAGGTAATGCATGGTATTCTAGGTATCCTAACTCAAGGCAAACTCCTCAACACCAGGAGTAATATTGTCTGCCACTAACTGCTCTCTTCATTAGGTAACAGTAAGAATTGACATCACCATTTCTTTGCAGCTGTGGAACTGCTGGCAGAAATATGCCTTTTTTTTTTCAATGTAACTCTAATGTTACCAAAAACTTCCTTGAAACCAATTGTCCTGCTCACGGATCTTGAAAAGAAGGTTTAAACATATCCTGAGGCAAAACTGAGAGGCAGTATCACTTTGCACAAACAACAGTAATTTTCCCTAAAAATATATTTTATATCTACATATAATCATGTGTGTACACCACAGAGAAAAGGAGGAATGATGAGTTTTCTGATGACAACAGATATAGGTAGTGGAACTTGAAGACTCTCCAAAGAATTCTCCCCTCTAGTTGACTGTGATCTTGATCTTCGAAAGCCACAGTTCACAATATTCATTAGTGCAAGGTTTTTGGAGTTAAAAAAAGTCTAAACAGCTACATTTGCATATGCTTTGGTTAGATCACCTTTTGCCTTGTGAGTCTTGAAGCCACAACTCTCTCTATATATGAATTCTTGTCACTACCACTTCCTTGTATCAACTGCTTTAAGGAATTCATTAATTGGACTTTGGTATTCCCTCTTCTTTTCTTTTTACTAACTTCCTAAACTGACTCTGCAAAGCTTTGTAATCTGATAATAACAACCAGAGAAAAACAGTGGCTGATCTTATCTTTTGCTAGGCCACATTCAGCTTGCTCAACTGAGGCTTTTTAATCAAGCATGTTTTTTGCTGTTCTCAGGAATCCCCTCTTTGAAAATGACAGATAAAATATTAAATTGGGAAGTAACATCTAGCCACGTAATCTGATGGTTTGGCATCAGCTGACCTCATATGTCACATGAATGAAATTTACCTTGCTGCCATCCTGACACATTGTGTTGCCTGTTGATGAGGAAGAGGCAAAAACAGCAGAGTGGTAGAAAGGAAAAAAAAGAAGGAAAGGCAAGGTAAAGCATAACTAGCTAGTATCAGACAGGGTAGTGTGAAAACCTAGCAGGCTTAGAAAAGGACCAGTAGGTAGACTCAAGAGCTTACATTATCCTAGTAGCACCAAAAAAGATTTTGCTGCAGCCACTTAGCCTGCCACAAATTTGGGGATGGAAAGGGGATGAAAGGGATGGGAAAGCTGGAGGGGGAGGGTGGTGTGATCCATTTACTTGTCCCTTGCAGGATTTGCAGTTTGGAGATTCTTTGCAGGGGGTGGGGAGGGTGTGTATGTGTGTGTGTGAATTTCATCCTATATATAACTTGGAATCCTATTAGAAAACAACTCAGTGACACTGCAAATCCAGTATTTCTCAGCATGCTATTTTTGAAGCTGAAACACACAACATATTTTGATCTCCAAAGAAGTACAATAAAGATCCCCCCTTCAAAATAAAATGAGAAGGGAAAAAAAAATATATATACTCAACCAAATGCACAAGTAATAATTTCCAGGCGGGCTTCCTGTGATTGTATCTGATTATTTAAATTTTGGACTGTCTCTTTAATTTGAGGAGCAGGGAGAGAGGCGACAGATGGCAGACAGAATTGACTTATGTCCTCTATTCTTCTACAGAAGAAGGGGGAGTGCAGAAAGTTTGATCGAGGCAAAAGCTACAGTACATAGGCCTGGCTATAACTATCTAATAGGTCTTTTGACGGATTGGTTCAGAATATTTAGGTTTTTTTCTCCCCCAGACAGGCTTTGTAACAAACCCACGGTCTTGGAGGTTGCCATGGGTGACGAGAGCGCTGACATCCAGTCCCAACTACAAATAAGCACATGACAAATGGGCCCAGAGCCCTCTGACAGACCTGAACCTTGGTGACCCCCTAAAAAACCCAGCCTCCCCATACCCATGCCGCCCCAAAAAAGCATTACTGAGTATATTTTTTAAAACCGAAAGCTTGCACGTAATTGGAAACACTGCCGTGTAACCGAAATGCTTAGGACAGCATGTACAAGTAAAAATAAATCATGCAGCATTGTTATTTAATGTGCTGTGACATCATTTCCTGAAATTAAACAGAGATGACACAGATTCAGACAGTCCCTGCTAAGGTTCAGTTCAAACAATTCACAGATGTTTTCCTCCAGCCAGCAGAAAACAATGCGGGGCTTAAAGCACTCCTCTCTCCCCCTCTCCATCTTCCAGTCCCTCTCCTCAGCCTTTTCACTGGTACAAGGAGGTATGGCAGTTTTATAATACATGCTCCCGAAAAAATATTCTTTTTTTAATTTAATTACTCAGGCTGTTGTACTAAATAGATGGATCATTGTGTCACAAAAGCATCAATTTTTCAGAAGAAATAACAGATGTCTATGTAACAATGATTAGATTAACCACTCCCAGACAAAGCTAGCTTTTGAGGCCCACACACCCCATGACCCCGGGTTCTCTCTTCTGTAGGGGGTGGATGTAGAAATGTCAGATCTAATCTCAGATTCCATTTTTAAAACAAACAAAGCCCCACCCCCACCCCATTTCAGCTCTTTTCTTTTAAGATTGTGGCATTTAAAAGGTATGTGAATGTTTGGTCTCTTACTAAATCTTCAGGATGGATTTCATGGCTGAGGACTAGGAGCACTCAGAGGATGAAACCTTTTAGCCTGGGATCAGAAGTGCCATTTTGAGAAAGACTTTCAGGTTTATTCTGCCCAGGCTGGTGACACAGTAGTGCAGGCAGGCAGGATAGGAGGGGCGTGCTGGTGATATTAGGCAGGGCTGCACTACCAGCAGCAATAACAACAAATGTTAATGATCATCAGCTCTTCTGGTGAGACACCAGAGCAACTCTGGGGTACAAAGAGGCACAACTCCATCATCCTGAGGATCACAGGATCACAGGTCATGGGAGTTTAATGTTCAGGTACTGCTTTTTCTTTAGCACATGAGGTGAAGTCATTTAACCTCTCCTCACAAAAGTTTATCCAGCTGAAAAATGAACACAATGTTATTTTGTAGGACATGCTTCCAACTGGGTGGTGTTTGTGCAAAGAGGTCTCTTCTACACCAACAGGCAACTTATTACCTAACTGAAGACTCAGCACACAGCCAGCCCTTCCTACAAGCAGACCTGGAATAGAACTGTAGCTTAGGGTCCTCCAGCTCTCTGTCTCTGTGGTGCACTGAGGTGGAAATGGCAGCCATGCAAACACACGTGCAGGTACTTTTACAGGAGAATTGGAGGACATTGCCCGTCTTCTCTGGGTAGCCTCAAAGGGTATAGCATGTTACAATGCACTCCAACACATGCACTAAAATTCACTGGAATTACTGCACATTCCTGTATTATCTGGAGTCTTCCGGCCTTCTTTTCACCCTTTTAACGGGACAGAGCTTTGTTGTATTTTTGGGTTTGGTTTTGTTTTTTCAAAGTCGAGCAAAAACATCAATGTGAAGAATGCTTCTCCCAGATCACATCTCTGAGAAGAGCTGTTCTTCTACAGTTTGATATGAAAGGAACCTGTTCAGTATGGAGTGCAATAGCCAGCTATGTTTGTAACCTTCCTTTAAGATACTACTCCTAAAATCACAATATGGGAGGAGATATTTATGAAGGTGGGTTGGAATCAACATCTTTGAACACTTGCTCCAAGATTGGTTTTGGTTGATGACATTCATCTCTAGAATCAAATCTAATGAATAAATAAAATGGCTGCCCTGTATAAACGGCTTGATAAGCCATTCATCAAAATATGATAGATACACATCATATTCTCAGATACACCCACACAAATACAGAAAAAAAAATCTGTTTCAGTAAGACTATTCATATTATCCAATCTGGACACCTGAATATGACAAGTTAAGAAAAGTAACTCAGGTAAGTACAAAAGCTGTGTCTGGTTCATTTTACCACCTTCCAGGAGAACTTACTCTAGCCTGACAATGAAACAGATGAAGCCAAACTATATTCTACAATAGACTGTGTAAAGAGCAAGGTTTTCAGCAAGAAGATTGTGGAAATCAGGCTAAAATGACTTTGTTCAATACTAGGAGACAGAACTTAAGCTAGCAAAAAAGCAAAAAACCAGCCCAACTCCTCTGACTTCAGGGGAGACATCCCAAATACCATCAGATGGGAATTTGTCATTTTCATAAAAAAAAGCTTCAGTTTGCAGGCTACCATTGCTAAATCTGTTAATTTTAGTTAAGATACACATCTTCTTAAAGACTGTAACAAAAGAAACAACCAAAATAGAATTTTAACAAAGGGCATCACTCCAGGTAAGTCTCAAAGAATAAATGAGATTCTGTTCTACCAGCTCTGTAAAAGAAGGTGAAAAAAATGTTGAATGTAGCAAAAATGTAGACATTGGCAAATTGTGCTGAAGAAGTGGAGCAACTAGCAGAGGTACAAGTCCACAGAATGGTATAATTACTTCCTTTATAACTTTCTTCTGATTATGTATGTATATTTTAAAGGTCTTCCGTCCTTCAAAAGAGCATGGGAGGAGGGGGACTGGCTCTATAGTTGCTGGTAAGAAATCCTAATCTCAACATTGGTGTAAGCTGGAGGTGTCTATACATTTGAGCACTTTCTGTTTTCACTTCAGGATCAAATATGTTCTTTACAGGGCAAATAGGGGAGCACTTGAGGGAGGAAAGCAGAGATGTCTGAGAGGATAATTGAGTGTACTAAGAATTCCTTAGCATAGAGGAAAAGGAGTCTTCCAAAGCTATGAATAAACTCTTGGCTTGGGTCAAATTTCTTGCTGTTTCTTTTCTTTAACCACCTTTGAACTCAACTAAAAACAGTCCTAATGTCAGGTTTACCTTTCTGATGTCGTAATCTTTATGTACTATTGAAAAGCTGATACTACCAGACTAGGATTTCCTCTACTTTTCTTAAACACTGGATATTATCCAGGAAAAGCATACACATTTCCAATCAATTCATCCTCAGATCTTTTATCTTCTGGTACCATTGTAATTCTAAATGTAAGACAGAGCTCAGTAAGTGAACAAGAACATGACAGAAGCTCCTACTCCTTGCATTTGATTTCCAACAATAAAAACATGCATGTGTATCCTATTTCAAATATAATTAAAGCTACTACAAAATGAAAGCTGTGATAGGAGTTAGAAATCATTTAGAAAGACACAGCCTGTCAGACACATTCATTGTACATCAGAGTTCAAGTGCCTGTCTCTTCAAAAAACCCACTTAGGCCATTCAATTTTTAAAACTGGCTGCCTTAGGAGTTTGCAAACTGATTGAATAAAGGAAAAAAATAGCATTTTATTTAAAATCATTTAAATCAAATTTAAAATACAATTAGGCAGATCTGAGTTACTCTCTTGGAATTTGACAGTCTAAAGGACTTTTAGGTTTAATCCATGCCATGAGAGATGGACTGCCATTGCCTCTCCTTCCAGGAAAACCAGAGGTTAATGATTTTTGTCATATTGAGACTAACAGCTAACAATTGCTACAGTTGGCCTTTAGTATTTTATTTGTCCTTTTGAGGTATTCAGAATAGGTGACAATGGCTTGCAGTTGAGAACATATGTAGAGAGACCCCTGTGGCTTATGGAAAAGTTGCTCCATGCTGGTTGGGTGTTTGAAAAAAAAATACAACCAGAGCTCTTTTATGTTCCTCTCCTTAATGAATGCATGAATGTCAAAATGTACCAATGGCCCATTCAGGGGGCAAAGCCTAAGCAGCTCCTTCTTTAAGAACACATCCTGAGACGTAAAATACATTTGCTTAACAAATTAAAATAATGAGATAATTCAATTAGTTTCTTTAAAAAAAAAAAAAGAGAGAGAGAGAAAAAAAAGGGTACATCAGGGGATTATTGTAATACAAGAACAGGTCATACAGCACAAAGGGGGAACAAACCAATTTGAAATAAGGTTAGAGTAGTAATGAAGGAATGGACATTGAATCATGGACTGCCATTGTAAAGATATTTACTTGAAACAATAAAATTGTACATCACAGATTCCCCCATTCTGGCTCAGTCAGTGTTACATTTTGAATGGACCAGCTAATTTGAGAAAAAGTGTGAGATCTTTAAAAGAAAGGAGTTCTCTTCCTTCCCTGCATGTGTTTATGGCAAGAATCTTTCTGAATTTACATTGCACTGGTCAGGGGTCTCCATTATCAGTTTGCAGGTCTGAGAATTACAGCGCAGTAAATCTTTCAACACCTGCAAACTCATTAAAGCCTGGACGGTAAAAGGTTTGGGGCTTTTTTGTGTTCATTTAATCTGATTTTTGTGAGGCCATCCTCACCAGTGATGGCAAATTTCCTTAATTCATGCAGGATGGAGAGGGTCAGGAGGGAGAGGATAGAAACAAGGAAAAGGGATTTCAAAAGGCCAGAAAGACTTTCCTCAAGAGAAGCAAGAGGCAGTTGACTGTTTAATAAGCAAGTGTCAAATGCTTTCAAGGAGCACACAAGAAAGAAAGGCAGGGAGAAAAAAAAACTAGATACCAGAAATTTCATAAGAGGAAATGGAGTTAACACAGAGACGTCTACACACCAAACTTGTTTATTTGTAGTCCTGCTTTTTGCTGTCTGCCTGTACTACTACTCTAAAGATACCCTACAGCTAAATGAAAAACCCTCCACTCGCACTTACTCGACTTCCAAATTAAAAACATTTTACAGGTTAGTAAATCTCCAGCTGAGGTGATGTAGCAAAGAACAGCTGTGAAGTAATTTTGATAATGATGAGAATAATAAGCACATGGCAAGGTTCAGGGCTTTGCTGTTGCAGCTTCAGTGCTCCTGAATAGATAAAAGTGATTAAATACTCCTGATTATCCCTGACCAATATGTAATGGATTTACAGCCCTTTCAATTAGTCAGTATTTGCTTAGGACTCATTATTTTGTCTTTGGTTAAGTAATCAGCCCAGAGACTCATGTTCTGTCTAATTCCTCTGAGCCAAGTGGGTACAGGGCACCTGACCTTTGAAATGGCCATAGCTGAGAGGCAAGAATAACCACTACTCCAGCAGAGACACTGGCTATTCCAGCTAATCCTGACCCCACAGGCCAGATCAATGCACCTTAGTTTGCTACTAATGTCCTTACATCAAAATGATGGTTTAGAAATGTGAATCTATTGCTCCCCCCTTTTGCTGTCCTGCTACAAAGCACTTCAATAGTCCCTATAATAAATAAATCGGGTCCCAGAATCATTACACTGTAACCAACAGTAGCTACCGTGGAAATTTATAAAACTTTGGTAGAAGAAGAGGCAGTTAATAACAGTTAGCATTTTAAGTCTTATCAAGTGAGAAACAATTTCAAAGTGAGAGGACGAGGAAAATCAATTGATAATTTTACTAGTTTCCATTATTTCCCCCATGAAATACACTAGGTTTACTAGATTTTCTGTGGAACCGTGTTTTGATGCCTAAGTGAAGCTATAATAGCCAACAGAACACTGACACATAAAACTAATAGCAAGCAGGAAAAAAGACAGCCCAAGGAAAGCATTGCTATTTCATATATTTAATCTCTCTCCCCCCAAATATGAATATGGCTGGGTTTAAACATTAATGGACTTGAGATAAACAAAAAAGGTGCTTATCCTCTCTGTTAGACAACTGAAGAAGGAGAATCTGTAAGCCTTCTTTTCTTTATTTCCCAAAAAAAAGGAACAATGACAAGTTTGCAAGCTGCTGCTTTGACTTCTCTAACATCCACAGTGCATGTCAGCACACACAGGCCAGGGCTCTCTCTTTCACCACATACATGTGAAGTTTGTGTAAACAGGGGCCAGCAATAAAGAATCCAGAAGGCAGAGCTTCATATGTACTGAAGCAAGAACCCCCCTTTTGCTGTCTGTAGGAAGATTTTGAATAGTTCAAAGCCAAAAATGATTATTTCAGATATAGGTCGTGTTCCATGCTAAGGCATTGTACTCTCTTTTTCTTTCTATAAGCATGTATGTGTGTATATATATACACATATATAGACAGATTTCTTTGCGATTTGTCATGATTTGAAGACCCAAGAAAAAAAATCTAGTTTAAAAAAAAGAAAAAAGTAACAAAACCTGATAACGGTCAAAAAATTACAGGGACAATTGATTTCTAATAATGATAAATAAAGCTCATTAGGCACATGAATAGAAATCTATTTTGGTTTTGGGCACCACTTACTGTGAGATGCTGGAAAAGCCACGCCCTCATGATATTTGTTGCTACTTTGGGGAAAATGCCTCGTTTCTTCTGACGTTTTTTGTCCTTGTCTGGGTCATCATCATCTCCTGTACCAGGTGAGGCTACACTGTTGTCTAAACCATCTCCTACAACAAAGAGAAAAACATGAAGGAGAAGATGTTTAATGAACAAAATATAGAAGCCAAAAAGTATCATTAATTACCAAGACACTACCACAGTTTGGGAGGGTTTTCATTTGCTAGATCGGGCACATACCGTTTCTCATTGTATAAGAATGCTGATACAAATATGTAAAAATTAGAAAACCGTGTCTCTCCAAATACTAATTTTGTGTTTCACACATGCATATATCATTAATTCAATTATAATTGTGTGCTTGACAAGTGCAGTAGCTCTTTTTCAATTATGGGATTCAATGTGGGAAAACCTGCCACAAGAAAACCCATTTACTGTAAATGCATCCCTACAACCATTCTGAATATGTACGTATAAGTAATCAAGTTAAATGTTCTGTAGTCTATATATTCAAGGCCCTCTGCAGAGGTGGCAGTAACCATGTCACCGTTCAGTGCACATAACACACTGTCAGATGAGCCCCTCCCCATAACCATCACCTCCCAACACACATACACATGCACTCACAAACACGTACACCTAGTGTGGCCCTGCATATAGCATTTGCATGACATAAAAACTTCTACATCTCTGCATCAGTGATTATTATCATTAAAAAAAAAAGATGCACATCAAGGTAGAGCTCTCACTTAATCAGAACTTTCCATCAACATCCTTCTCTTCTGTGCTTTTCCCTGGCATTAATTGTGCATTAGCAAAAATCATTTACTTTTAACAGTCATAGTTATTTTTTCTTGCCCTCCAGCAAAAATGCCTTGAAAGCCTGCCTGGAGGGCATCTAAATTATGTATCTGAAAAACTCTTCTGGCAAGGCATTGCAGGACCCCTACTTTCTTAAAATTCATACGAGCACGTCTTCCTGTTTTTGGGAAGGCATCAATCAAGAGCAGCAATATATGCCATATTCCTACATTAATATTTGAACTAATAACTTTAAAAAAAAAGGAAAGAAACAAGATCCGACTTGTGGCATAATCAAATGCAAAATAAATGAAGAATACTGGGACAGCACTGAGACTTTATAGATTGCTGTGTTTTCCTTACACATCATTAGCCCGGAGCCACACGAAAGAGGAAAACAGAGAAGTGGAGAGTTTATGCTCCCTGCTGGTGTTTAAGAAGCCGAGGTCCTGGAAGGACATCTGGGAATTGTGCTGAGATGGTGGTTTTTGTAATTTAAGAATAGACATTCATTAGCAGTAAATGCCATAAATCCCATGCTAAGTAAAAACCTTGTCCAAGAAAGCCTAAAACAATAAACTCTGTGCTCAATGTAGCCTGAGCTAGACGCTCCATAGCTTCCTGAGGAATGCTATAGATTCATGAGCTAATTCCTATAGCCTCATCTAGATCTGTACTGCTACTAAACGAAATACATTGCTACAATACAGTCCATTTGCTTCAAAACTTGCATTTCAGCTCCATCTTCCCTCCCATGCCAGATCACCCTTGTACTGCGTCCCCTCTGAAAAACCAACCCTTTTGGACTGGAGAGACAGAAAAAGCCACAGCAAAGAGCTGGCAGATTAATTTTATTGACATTTCCATTTTCACTGCAATGTGATACCCTCCATCACATGGAAGAGATGACCCTCACTATTTACAGACTGACAGGCCACTTCATTACAACCACCCTGCCCCAAGGCAGAGCAGCTCCTTTCCATCTGCCCAAACACCAGAGCAAGACCCTGAAGTCACTGCTCTCTTTCTCTGCTTTTTTTTTTTCCCTATTAATGATAGAGAAAGGAGATTCAAATCACAGTAAACTAATTGAAGAGATTATGGAAGCTCTAAACAGTGTAACCAACTGTTTGCTTTTGCAATATATTGGCTTTTTAGAAAGCAGTGCTTTCTGCTGCTCTCTTCCCCGCCATATATTCCACCCTTCCCCTCTCTCACAGACACGTGTGCGCGCACACACACACACACACTTTCCACTATGCCAAGGAACTGCTGCAAGGCAAATTCTCACAAACACTAATGGCTTCTGACTGCTCCTTGGCAACCCCAGCATTTTAACCTGGGTGGATATGCTCTCCAAAATACAGACACTGGAGCTATCTCATCAGCTGTTCATGTGACACAGATGGAGAGTGGCTATTAGGAGCCAGGCAATGGGCCTTGGGGATCTGAGGTGCTGTACTGTAGCCTCAGGCAATTCTGAAAAGCAGTACCCGGAGATGGGGGGAAGAAATCCCTACTGAAAGTGCAAGTTTGAAGTCAGTCAGTCTGTTTGTCTATCTGTTGTGCAGATAAAGATATCTTTGTCTCTTTATGTAAAAGTAATGTGTGTATGCACAGGATGTGTGGAGCTGTAAAACTTCTGCTCCGCATCATCCTTTCAAACTAAAGAAGCACCAGTCCATTCTTTGTATGGATAAATTCCTGTCTGTCTGCATATACATACTGTCCTGTTTGTGAGCATCCTCAGCAGGAGTCACCTACATGCTAAATCAGTATTTGGACCTTTTGAAGAGATTATTAATGTCCTGGTTTTAAAAAGTTAATAGCAGCCCAAGAAAGGAAAGTTCAACTAGAGCTCCCATTGCCTATGGCAGCCTATGGGATGCCTCCCATCCCAATCAGCAGTTGAAATCCTAATAGTTGATGCTTCCCTAATCTGTTCCATAACCTCATGAAAGGAAACTCAGATATATTGTAACTCCAAATGATATCAGAAAAAAAATACATTGAGACTTGTCACTTCTGGTGTAAGACAGACCCAGACCTGTTAATCTGTATTGTCATACCTTTAATAGGACTACACCTGCTCATATTAGTGGATACAGTTTCTAGTGGGAAGAAATAATAGAAAAAGCCCATAACACTCTTTTCCAAGATGGAATGATTTACTTCTTGGATATGGAGGACCTGGTCCTAGTTTTCTGTATCCAAATAAATATCAGTTACTTTAAATGAAGAAAAATAAATTATCAAAAGTTAAATAAAATTAACATATATGAAATTCACTTTATGGCAGACTCAACTATCTCTTTTACTACTGTTTGAAGGAATCAAAATTTAAATAATTTAAATCATTACAAGTGATTATGCTTATATGAACTATTCATATCCTTGTTTAGATGGTAATTTGTAAGAAGAGTAGAGTCAAATCCTAAGTTCTGTGGAAATGGCAATTATACAAGCACAGTTATCCCACCTTTCTAGAGGAGAAATTAAGCCTAGAATTTGGCCCACTTTCTCTCTTTCACACAGCACCAAAAAACGTTAAGGGTGACTTTCTCCTGCTTTCCATACTGTTCACTCATTTGTTCTTGTGCAAAGAGTACACATGATTGTAAAACCCTATCACTGTTCTAAGAGAGTGGAGAATTCTTAAGGGGCACTCTCTTTGTGGAGGCATCAATGACTATGCAGGATTCGAGCCAGTAGAGAATTAGGCATTTTACCCAGCTTGTTTAAGACCATAGCAATGCTATGTAATAGTCTCAATAAGTCTCAATAACTCTTATAAGAGATGGAGAGAGTTTACAAGAAACTTTGCAAAGAGACCCACTTGGGGTTTCTTAAAGACCTTCTCTTCTAGGGGAAGAGTTTGTGGAGGAGGCTGAAGATGCAAGTCTTCTTCACACAGCAGGAAGCTGGACTTCCACACTGGCTCTGTGTTCAGGCACTCTTAGGATGTGCTGAAAGCTTCCTTCCACAAGATAAATTTCTTTGAATTGAAAGCAAAGGAGATTACCTCCTCTTTAAAAATTATCAACTAAGTAGTTACAGCAGGGTTTCCACTGCACCATAATTGTAACTTGCTGCAAACAGATTTCCTTGGGCAGACAAGTTTGCAAAACCCAACGTTCACACAGCCAAGGACTCTGAGAAATAAAGACCAGTCCTACAGAAGGTCTGTCCAACTTTATTGTATCAATGAATTTTCTTTGTTAGTCCTCCACGCTATCAGTATTATCTCAATCCTAGTCTTTGTTTGTGTTCCTCACAGAGTAAAAACCCAGCAACAGATGAAGCAAGCTTAGAAACTGCTCATCTTGTCTTTTCACCACTTGTGAACAGGATGAATAACAAATTCCCAATCTATGTGAAATGATAACTGAAAAGGACGGCTCAGGCAGGCCAAAGCACAGAAGCCTGGGAACAGTCCAGATTCAAACTCTAGAAACAGTTTCTGTTATCATCATAGCAAGTAGAGCAGTTTAAAAAGTGATTCCTGGAAAAGTACATTTATGAACCCAGCATCTGAATTTCTTCACCATCAGAGGTCCCTTTCAGCTTTAAGGTTTGTCACAGTAAAGGGCAAGAGAGAACAGCAGGAGTATCTAAAGCAGGGGGAAGACAAGACACTTTGCCATTTTTCTAAAAATAGCAGATGCAATATGAAAAGCACGTTAAAGGATTCTGAAAAGCTGCAGTGCACTAGCTGATCTTCAATAAGCTCCTCTAATCTTTCAGTCTAATATTTTGATGATGCGGAATATGTAGATATAAATGCAAAACAAAGAGAAAAATCTGCATGCAGCCTATATTCACAATTTGCAGTTATTTGTTTTTACTTATGATGTGTCCATCTGGACACATAAGTATTGTAAACCATTATTAATAAGGACATTCAGCTTAGTAATACAATCCATATCGCCACCAGAGAAAAATCTTAAAAATCTGGTTAATTATCACTGCCAAAAAGCTGGAGAGAGAAGTGTCTGAAGATGTTGTTAAAGATAAGATAATCTGTGCTGAAGGGAGGACTAACAGAGAGGGAAGGTCAGCTTCAGAATCAAAGATCTTTCAGGAGAACTCCTTATCTCCATTCCATCCTGTTAAAATCATCAGGCTTTTAGCCTTACAGCTCCAGTAGACCACAGATTGTGGAATGAAGTCCTGGATATGGATTGGGTTTTTTTTCTCCTCCTTTTAATTACCCCTGTTCTAGGAAGTTGACTTAAGTCTCCTCACACCACAGGTGGCATACTTACCTCCTGCAGTTTTTGCTCAGGGAAACTGAGTTAAGATAGGTTATGACTGGCAAATATGGGACTTTGAAAGTCACAAACAGTTCAGGAGGGCATCCCAGCTTAGAGCTGTGCTATCATCAGCAGTGGTCTGCCAGTACCTGTGCTGGTTTTGCCAAATTTCTTTACTGCAGGAGGAAAGGAGCCATCAGAAGTTGTTCAAGCCTTACAGTCACTCTCAGTCTGTGTTGACCTGCATGATCACCACTTTCTGGAGTGAGCTGCTGTAATCAGACCACTGTGTTCTCTCCCTTGCATGTCGCTGGGACACCAGACATATTTCTCATGGTTCTCTGTTCTATGTTTCAGTGAGCATCTTGGACAGAAAGAAAGGTTGAACACTGGTGCACTAGAGGGAACAGGAAGACTTCAGAAATACAGCACTACTATCTCTCACTACAGAAGATGTAAGTCTTTTGCCCTTCTAGAAGCAGAGAGACAAAGACCTGGCCTTCTCTCTTGCTGTACTTTTGGAGTATCTTTTGCTTTCCTGAATAAAACCCAGCAATTCCACTGGGCTGATACAGTAAAGATGACATGTATGATTTTCACACAGGGCATTATTAATTATCGCAAATTCAAATAGGAAGAAAATTTAAGCTGCTATCAGACCCCACCTACAAAGCTATTCCACGTAATCTAATTACATCTTTGTATAGTTTGTCATTCAGGAGCAAGTCCCTATTGCCATCTGGCAATATGTGCTAAAGGTTTAAAGAGTTACATGGTATCTTGTATATAAATTGTATTTACAACAAGAGACAGAATTAAAACTGTTTATTTTCTGTTTCTGGATAGGCACCTCTTCACAATCACTAATATATCTTATTTGCAAAAACGAATTTACAAATGTTTTATTATTTACTCAAAGTAGGAATGACATTCCAGCTCTGTTATTATTGCCATACATGCTATAAAATCAGTGATCTAAGTATTTCAAAATTATTTTCAGAACTGTAAAGTTTCACATTTCCTCTTTTATTATTTTTCTGTCCAAAAATAAGAAAAAAGACTGGCTTTTTTTGTGTCCTTAATTGTCTGTGTTTAGAGCTCATGTTTATTTGTAAAATTAATTGAGAAATCTTAGAAATTCGGTCAGAAGAAAAACCGTATTTTTTTTTTTAGCTTTTATAAGAGAAAACAAATAATCCGCAGTTTAAATGTTAAGCTCTTTTATACAGCCGGGAGATTCATGGTTCGTTCATTGCAATTCAACATTTTTTCACATCAGGTGAAAAAAGTGTTCCAATGCAGACAAGAGGAACAACAGTAAAGCAACCTGCTAATTACTGATCTCTCTTACGTTCCTGCTGTGCTAAACTGTCCGGACATGTTGAAGTGAAATTTTTCTGCGATTTTCAAGTGACTAGTTCATGGCCCACTGCCGTGGAGTGCAGGAGAAGGGATGAAATGCTTTAGTTTACATGCAACATTTACTAACTGTGTGGGTTTTCCGACATTAAAGAGGGGACAGTGACCCATGCCACCTTTTTCACACTCAAAAGAGCACTGAAAAAACAGTCTTCATAGGCTTACCTCAGGCTTCCCTGGCCCTTAACACCCTCCCCCCAGGGTAGAAGCAGAAAGAGAAAAAAGAAGGGATTTTATGCTCCTTTCTCTTCAACTTTTCAGGCGGTATAAGCAGCATTTAGCAAATTCAGCCTCCAAATGGCTCCAAATGCTCTGAGCTGCAGGGGCTCATCCTTTGTTAGCCTCCCTCTATTTACACAGGATTTACGCAGGCTCTCCACTGAAGAGACCACATGTTTCTGACAGAAAGCACTTCCATTCACACTGCATCAGGCAACAGGATTGTAACCACTGCAGCTTCACGTTGACCTGAGATTAGGGATTTCAGCAACATTGAGATGGTAACAATCTGCTAACTAACGAAAATTATCCACAGAGTACTCTGCTGCATACTCCAGTTAAAACTACCGTGGCCAGATAGATTAGGTTACTTAAAGGGGCAATTAAGAACTAGCTACTGTCAAGAATATGCATGTCCATCTACAGATAACATGCACACCCAGAAAAATATCAGCAGGGGAAAAAAACAAATTAAAAAAAATCAGACTGCAGCTTGGATTAAAACAATTTCACCCACTGGTTGAAGACATAAAGTGTAAAAACAGACAGATGGACACATATGTAAATGTGGCTGCATTTGTTTCTCTGGAACTGGCAAGTCAGTATTAACAGTATAGTTTAATAATTTATTTTCCATGGTATGCTCACACGGGTAAACTGGGCAGTGGCAACATCCGCGCAGAACTTCGGGAGCAGAATAATTCCTTCAATCTAATTGCTTCTGGGGCAAACAAACTGAACTAAGTGACCTCTTGGCTTTACCTACAAGGACTCAGTACTGGAAGCTGGTATCAGTCTGGGGATTTTTCAAATTTGGTAATTTTTTTTAAAAATAAATTTGGCCAGTCAGGATTTCTGCACTTTTTTCCTCCCAGATTTAGCATTGTGTCAGGCTTTTTCAAAATGGATTACACGCAACACAAGCACAACAAACATTGTTGGTTGGAGCTTGTGATTTCTTGCTCAGCAGCTTTTCATGGGGCAAAAGAAAATTGGATGGGAGCATAGGGCCAGAAAGGACCACACAGATCCAGTTTTTGATGAGTTTTATTTTGACATTTTAATTTGGCAAATTATTTTGCTTCTGCAGCAAAGGACAAAACAATTCACTTCCATAATAGTAACTCTCCTACATGCATCCGATAACCACTTAAAAGTATGAGGTATATTCTAAGGTTCTCCATAGTATATCATAATAAAGCTCTTCTGTGCACTCAATGATTCATTTTTAGTGAACTCTCAAATGCCCTTACCCCCAGTTAACACTCAGATTTTATTAAGGAAGAAAGCAGGGACAAATGTCCACTTAAGTCCCAGCTCTCAAATTCAACTCTGCTTGCGCTGCAGTACCTAAAGCTAAAGCTTTTTTAATGTTCTATTCACCTCCCCTGTGTGGCATTTCTGCTAACACAGAGTTCACAATCTTTCAGCCCCAAACACAGAAGGCTGCTATCTTCAAGTCATCCGAGGAATGTGCCAGATACTATCATCTCCGCTACAATACAAAGAACCAGAAAGAGGCAGAGACCAAAAGGAGACCGTGCTGATCAGGTTACTAAAGTCCAGAAAGTCTTTCCCAGAATGCTAAATGTTAATCTTTGAACCAGAAAATGTTATAATTAAGATCCTTGTAGTTGGAGGAAATGCTAGCCTGAGAAGTCAAAGGTACAGCCATTTGAAGTTGTACTTTTTTGCACGTTTATCCTAATCTTGCACCCCTCATGCTGGCACAACGGCCATCAAGCACTTTGTTCTATTCAAGAAAAATTATCTTTAATGTCAGTGGCAGTTTTGCCTGAGTAAGAAGTGTAGACCAAATCCTTGTCTTGTTCACAGAGAATTGCAAGCACTGCACAGTTCCAGAGGAGATACACACATTAAAACCTGTGGTTTATGCTGATTTATGATGCTCTTCTATTTAAAAGTGAAACTCACTTTGTACTTTACCAAGAAAGAGTTCAATGGACTTGTTTCTACATGGTTTTAGTTTCGATTCCCACTCTCCCCAACTTAGTACAAGTTGGTAAGTTTACTCCCAGTTTTTGGTATCTAGGCTGACGGAAAGCTTTATTAAAATAGGTTTAAGTATTTTATATTATTCGGTAATTACTTTGCAGTGTGAATGTAAATAGCTGTTATTCTGTTTAAATTTTTCGTCCTACTAAACACTGTTACAAAAAGTGTCCTTGTGCAGTCTGTGGCGTTCTTTTTAAATAGTTTTTTCTATATTTTTAGAGAAGTATTTTTAGCATTCTTGTAGTAATTCTGTTAAGAATACCAGCTGCAGACTGGCTACAGCTGAGGCAACAATAACAAGTCATTAAAGAAATCAGGAGACAAAAAAAATATTTTTCTTTTGCTGAAAGCACATTTTCTCTAAGAGACTGTTTTCCTTTTTTAGTTTTCTCAATCAACTGTATGAAAGTAAGTATACATTAAAGAGCTATATTTTATTCTAAGTACCATTTTTTATTTGTTATCCTGTTACTTTTGTCATTAGAATAATATCAAATGTGGGCAAAATAGCCAAGTTCAATTAATATTCTACCTGCAGTTGAAGTTAAGTAATTAAGTTCAATTTTACCTCATCAATATTTAACCTTTAATATTTTGCAGTTGTTTATATATAGCAGAATGTGAGAACTTAAAAGTAGATGATGACTAACATCCTGTACCATTCTTCTTCATTAAATCATCAATGTAGTTTCTTTAAGAGTGAAAATGCCTGGGTTTTTCGAAAGGAAAATAGCAATCAGAGCATCTCAATTTTCCTTAGAGCTGTTACAAGTAGTTATGAACTGTGAAATATTTTCATGTCTTGCAGTTCCCCTTAGACCCTATGCTTCTGGACACAATTGCTTGTTCAGGAGACAGCCCTTAAAATGATGCCCACTAGCACAGCAAGAGTCCATGTACTGTCCACATTAGAAACCTCTCTTTTCAGGGCTATTTAGTCATTAAGAAAGCACCAGCTGAAATATCACATATAAGTACACGTGGATAAGATTTTTTCGTCATTAAAAAAAAAGTTAGGTCTAGAAACCTAACAGACAGTTATTCCTGAGAGATAATAAGCTAAAAGCTTCATTTACTAAAAAGGACATTTGTTAGGCCACAAGTCCAAAACGCACATTAGTCTATTTTAAGATGTATGGAAAAAAAAAATGGAGAATGGGTAAATGCTTAAAATGCTTTAAAAAAAAGTTTTAATAGAAAGGTCTCAAAATGAACCATAAAAGCTTTTCCAGGTGATAAAATGCACACAAATGTGTATGCTACATAAAACACAAATAAAAGTACTGTCTTGATATGCATTCACAAGGACAAGCATAAGAAGAGATGCTTGCTGTGAATGCATAGTTCAGAAAAAAATTTAAAAGTACAAAACAACTCCAAACCTGGCAAGTCTTACATACCATAAGAGCTCCAACACCTATTCACAGTGGGGTGGATTAACCCGCTGGGTGCTGCGGGAATATATATGCACCTCCTCCTAAAGTGTTCATTTGGCTGGCAGTCTGGAAAATGCCAGAATGTGAAGGGTTACGTGCGAACACTGACAGTCTGCTCTTGCAGGTTTTCATTAAAGCCTGTACTTTTAATATAGTATGCTAGGTATTTGGAAACAAAACTAATGCTGTTTATAAGTGATATGCTACTTGGTGCTCAAAATGAACAGCTCGATCAAGTCTTGCTCCCGCTGGTGAAACACGCTCTAGATGACAACTGCGTGCTTTGGACCTGCCCGTATTTGTTTTTGGGGGTACCATTTTTCAGATATCTTTTCCTCCAAGAAGCCTTTTGAATGTAAAGTATAAAGCATCTACAACTTATGTGCTATGTATATTGGATGCTTAAAAGTGGTTACTGGAAAGGCCTGAAATGTTTTTTTTTTTCTTTGAAGTTCAGTAGATGGATTAAATGATCAAGCCTAAGAGAGCTTTAGTGCCTAGTTAGTCCCTGACAGATATCTTTATGATACCAGAAAGGCAGACAAGCAACTTATTTTTCCCATTGTATAATTTTATTGATTTCTTTCAGGATAATATGATTAAAAAATAAACAAAAAAGAAGGGACGGCTATGGCCACCTCTCTCTGCACCCAAACTGTCCCAATAAGATGCTTTGGGCTTCTTTAAGCAATTGAAAGAACTGACATATACATAATTTTGTAGAAACAGGGGCAAAAACTTTTGACAAAAGTTTCATTGAATTGGATTTAGAAAATAAGGAAGCATAAAAATAGCAAAAGTACATGGTACTGACTTATTGCAACACTATTTTCTTAAAAGTTCACAGCACAAGACTCCAAAGCACAGACCCCCACTCTGACACCTGGTGCTTTGCCTTTTTGCTCATAACCTGTAATTTCATTTCAGGTCTTTCATTGCTGCAGAAATTACAAAACACAAATATGCAATACCTACAAAGTCTGCTTAGACTGGTTTGTGTCCTTGAGCTCTTTCTAGGGAAGAGCCTCAAAAGCTGGGATACAGAGAACTTACCCCATGCCCTTCTTCAAAAGAGATAGGGTTGCCTACATGTAGGGACCTCAAATGAGAAACCTGCCAAGTTATGACACTTCACTTCCTTCAGGTTCAATTAGGTAAAACTGAGTTTCCCTCTGGACCTAGGTTCACCTAGCCAGTCAGAGAGTTGACCTGTCTGCCTGCCATAAGATCAAATATAAGCCCCACTAATCAAGTAGCAGTCCAGGCTAAATGTGCTGATGCAACAAATTTCCAGATCTTGATCACACTAGGCAGGGGAGTAATTCTTCTCAGTGATAAAGTCACTGAATGCACTCTTGAGGAGATAAAAAATTAAGAACTGGCTGACTTTGCACCATTTGAGTGAGTTATTCACCACTGACCCAGAACAACAGAATTGTCATGTTCTGACACCAGCTAGGAATGACTGTAGACATGGTCATCTCTGACTCCTTACTGAAAGTCTGTAAGGAGGAAACAGGAATCGTTTCTGAGCTGGTTAGTGGCATCAATCCAGAAACTACAGTGTTTAAATGCATTATGCATTACAAGAAACTTCACACAGTCTCTCCATCTCCCTCTCCTTCTCCCCCCTCCTCTTAAAAACTTGGTGAAATGATGCCAATGATAGGGCTTGGTACTCAAAAAAAAAAAAAAAAAAAAAGCAAATAGGGTTTCAGCTATTAAGATTTGCCTCAAAGACATTAACCCCCCTTCTGCAATTTTATAGTTAAGATATTTTTACCTGTGTTTTACTATGTCAGCTTTTAAAATTTAACAGAGATTTATACAGCACATAAGAATTGAGATGCTAATAGCATTGGAGCATTATCTAACACAAGATATTCTATTCCCTTTTTCTGTTATTGGCTCAGAAAGTGACCTTCAGTAAACTTTAAGGAAAAGATCTTTTTTAAACTGCTCAAATAAGTCAGGAACATAGCTTTCAATGAAAACTGCTTTGAAAGTAATACTTAATATTCCTTTTCATAGTAATGTGGTGGCTCTTAGATAAGTGAATATTATATATTACTACTTCTAAAGACAAAC
>VZRZ01004057.1:300303-305303 GCA_013398175.1 Climacteris rufus | reverse complement strand
CTCTTCTCATTCCTTTAGACACTGAACCTATGGAAAGCACACTTTCAGAAAAAAAAAATCTTCAGTGCTTTCATGTCTCATATTTTATAGACTTGGCCATCTTGAATTAATAGAAATCAATGAAGATGCACATTCTTAGAAAAGGCCACAGCTTCATTGGCCTAATCTATGAACTTTAAAGACCTTTGTTTTATGAGCTTTCCTCAGGGTAGGTATTTCAGTGTTCGAAAAACAGGGTTATGGACTGTTAAGTTAAGCACATGTTCTGCATCAACATTTTAGTTTCAGCAGGTTATTTGGTGCCAAGTTTGCCAGTCAGTATCATCAATTCGAAATATGTGCTTGTTGTTTTTTAACAGGTGTTTTGAGAACAGCACAGGACAGGAGTAAAGCAGTGTTAATATATTCATTTAGTATTTATCTTTAATTTAATATTTGGAAATCCCTTTCCGTCTGAAACATGACAAAATTTCACCTCAGGTGTTTAAGACATATAGAGATGGAATTGAAAAGGAGTGCAAATAAGTACTTCTGTTACTTCACCAGCCTGATGATTTGTGCGCTCATTTCTGTTGTACATTTTTTCTCATCTAGTAATTGCAGACCAGGATTTACATACAGAATAACCCATCTATTTACAGAAAGCTACCTTTTATTCTGCAACTGATGTTAGCTGTAGAAGAAAAAAATAAGATTGGAGCTAAAAACCCATTACCCTTTAGATAAAGAAATGTAACTATGGACTTTTAACTCAGTCTGTTCTTCTGAAGATCATTTGTTAGAGTTTGCATCAGAGGACAAAGACGGAGAAGAAATTAAAACAGTCTAAAATCAAAATTGGCTTACCCACATCAGTCTTGCCACAGAATCAAAATAATAGCTTGCTTTTAAAACTGAGTAACAGCAAAACATAACAATAAGATTTACACACACACACACCACTGCCACATTTGTGGGTCAGTTGAGATGGTGCATCACAATTTCACAAAATCCACACACACAGATACACACTTCTTGCAGGTGTTATCTCAGACTTGGTCTTCTGAGAAGCCAAGTGAATCCCCACAGAGACATTTGAAGGTTTAAAAGCTCAAGTTTTTGTTTCTAAATGCCTATGAAAACATTGCCTATGCTCAGAGGCCTTTTAAAATAAAACCAAAGCTTTTAAAGCTTCAAAAGTGGTCATGGGAATTTGCTCATCAGGAGGGAATCCTAAATGAAGGCCAAGATTCTGTGGATTCCCCTGGACATGAGAAAAGCCTGTCTGCAGTACTACTGTTTGTTGTAACAGATGTGGGCTGATTCAAGCAAAGCCTGATAAACCTTTGTAGATGCTTTACCTTTTACAAAATCAACTTTTAAAAGGTTTATGTACTAATATTCTTTGCTATGCTATTAACTGACCCCCCCCCAAACAACAAAAAAACATCCCAAATCTACCAAACAATGCATACACCACTACCAAAATACATTCCTACCAAAAAAACCCCTACCTTCATGGATACTTAATGTAACTAAGAGACCACCCCCCAAAGTAATTAACTTAAATTCTAAAAAAGCAAAAGAAGGTGGATGGAAGCTAAGCTTAGAATTTCTAATGTTATAACCTTAAATACATAGAAGACAGGAAGGAAAACAACGACAGTTGCTTTTTAATATATGGGAGATGATCTAGAGAAGGAAATATTCTAATGCTATGCCTAAGGCCTAAACTACTTTGAAAAACTTCTTTTTTTAAAAGTCAATGTTTTCTACCTATGTTATTCTGAAAATAATGTAAGAAGTTCCTAACAAGTTATTTAAAGGACTCTTATAAAAAGGCATCTAGAAAGTAAAATTTGAATGGATCAAGACCGCTGAATCAGTTATTTAAAGCATAAGAAGCCTGGTGTAAATGAAGTCTTTCTTCTGAAAGTGAAGACACAGCTTTTACTCTGTTTTAAAATAGTGCACATAAGTAAAAAAATCCATGGTTTCACCTGAATTTAACAGCAACATTCCTGTCCGCAGACTTTCTCCCTTTTCTTTTGGATGCACTAATCTCATTTTGTTCACAGAAGTTACACCTTGCTCCATTGAAATAAGATGGACAACTCAAGAACAGCTAATGAGCATGGAAAAGGCACAAGAGCAGAGGATGTTATGTTGGGATTTCTTTATGTTCAAAAATCATATCCTTCTCAAATGATCTAAACTAAAACTAATCATGCCATAACAAAGAGCTGTTTGATGGAAGACTGGAAAAGAGGACCAATACATGGATCCTCCACTGGACATCTGGTCATGCATGAGTATATCCTGCTCATTTGAACTAGGACCCTTTGCGTCCAAGAGTACCATAATGGCAAGCAAAGCAGGTCCAAGTGGATGGTTTGCCTTGGCTGCAGGGTGCTCTTTCCATAGTTTACTAAATGCGTGCTAGATAGACTTCTCAGTCTCTTAAGAATAACAGAACCTTACAAGGCAATTCTCTAAGGAAGGATGTAAAATGTTTATATGTGAATAAACAATGAAAAAAAAATACACACACACCTACTAAGAACATGAGCACCTCCTCTGAGCTCATGTAAGGCAGTCATGAAAGTAGCATGAGAAACGAATCCTAAACTGTACTCACTGATTATATGAAGACAAATTATATAGAGATTTTTTTTGCCACACAGGCACACTAAGATTGAATCAGTTCTGCTTTCTGATGTACAGACTGTGCTCCCACCAACTCCCACTGAAGTCAGAATTTGACCTATTGTGTACTTTACATTCACATCAATGAAATCAGTAAGAATGCAGAAAATTGCTTTAGAAAGATGTAAAATTCTTTACTAGTACTAAAATAAAAGGACAGCTTATTTTTTTAAAACAAACCAGATTGATAGCCATTTGGAAGAGCTTAAAGGAGGGTTAATTGGCATACAGTAAACCTGAATTCTGACAGCATGGACTTCTAGCTAAAATGACATTCCCTTTGGTGGTCCTAGGACTGTAGGATTAGTTTACAAGAAAGTACAGAGGGTTTGAAACCAAACCCTAAATGTCACTGATGAATTACCAGATTAGAAAGGCCTGCCCAAATTCAGATTCAGAAGAGAAAACAAAACAACAAAAAAGGGAAAATTTGTAGCTAAGCCAGAGTTATAGATTAATAGCATGAATGGTCTTTAAAAGCAAAAAAAAAAAAAAAAAAAAAAAAAAAAGAAATCAATAAAGCCCTTCTTTCACAAAACCTTGCTCATACACAGAACTTTATGCCAAACTATGCTCAGAGCTGGGAATATGAACTCCTAATAACATCTAGATCAGGGAAATAATTAGGATAGCCAATTCACAGATAAATGAAAGTGTCTCATCTATCATTGCAAATATGCACTACAGAATATTTTCTTGAAATGGATAAGGTATGATGAATTTAATTTTTCTGAGAGAACAAAGGAGAAAACAGGCACATATACAATGTAATATATACAGTATCAACTATGTCTAAAGTAAATTTGTGAACTATAGAGAAGTTCAGATATGGTCCCTTAAAACTGAAAGAAAACAGTAAAATCTGTAAGTAATTAAAATCTAAGAAACATTCAACACTAATATGATGGTCTTTGTTATTGTTTTTTAACTGGAAAACCGCATTGTTACTTCTCTTTTGGATGAAGTATAAGCACTACAGTAATTTTTCTCTTTTTAAGATCCTTTCACAAGCAAAGAACAGAACATGCAGAATTGTAAGTCATACAGGATGCCAGCTCAGATCAGCCTATCCCTGTTTCCCTAAAACAAAAGACATCTATATGCATTAAGCATTTTGGTAACCTCTAAATCAAAATTCAATTTTGTAATACTGTAAACTTATGGAATTTACCTTTTTACACAAAATAGATAAAAGATTGCCAAATAAATATGCATATAAAAATAAAGCATTAATTAAGTTTAACACTTTGCATCTAGAAAGATGTGTCTAAATTTACCACCAAAAAAAAGTATATGAACCAGAAATATTTTCTTACTCAAATATATTTTCATATTGTGACAGATGTTTTCCACAAAATATGTTAAGTGTCTGAATATACAAAATGAATCTTAAGTGCATGGACTCAGAAGCACACGAAATCTAATCAAAAGTCTAATAAGCTAAAGTAGACAAAACTTACCAACTTTAAGGAAAATATTTATAGCTTATGACTAGAGCAAAAGTGTCAGTTGAAAAATCCTACAAAGTCTGAAGTGGTCAGTATTAACCCTACTGTGGCCTTCTTCATATCAGTAACAGGACTTGCAATAGACAGAGTAAAGCCTTTGCCAGACGGAGGTCCTACTTCAGCTGCTGTAGGCACTTCTGAAAATGGAAAGTCTATGCTGAAATATGCATAGGAATTTTAGGCCTTTGCCATTTCTTGCCTAAAAAATATTTGCTATCTCCATAATGCTAATTATTACATAAAATTTTTAACAGGTGGCAAATTATAATTTGAATTTCAGCTTAATACTGAGAAATAAAAATAAAAGGCATTAATGAAGAAATAATAAACAGGTGACAGTCTTTGGCTGTAGAGAACACATAGGGCTCTAATAATTTTCTCAAATCAGGAAACTGACAGTAAAAGTTACACTCACTGGGTTTTACATGTTCTATAGCCCAAGTATTTTGAATTCAAAATAGCTTTATTAACAATCTGATAGCACATAAAAAATAAGAAAAACAATCCTGATATAAAACCTGACACCTTTCCTTACTATTTTTTGCAAGAAATTTCTTGATAGAAAACATTAGCAAAAAAAAAAATGTTTGGGCATGAAGTGGATGCACAGCATACATAGTTGTTTTAAACAAGTGAATTATGTACCCATCTGAATGGAAGTCCATGAACACCAAGCAATGTAATCAATTCAACATTATTGTTGTCTCAATGAAGCACTTGGGACACAGCTTGAGCAGCAGGACCTCAATATGTTAGGTACTGTACAAATAAAGCACAAGGACAATCCTTCTCCCTCATTTTTTTTTT
>VZRZ01004057.1:274607-300292 GCA_013398175.1 Climacteris rufus | reverse complement strand
GATAACCCTTTTCCCCCTTTTTTTTTTTTTTTTTTTTTTTTTTTACTGGCAGAAGCCCAATGTACCTCCATTGATTTCAGATGTATTAGGAAGGAAGGGCCTGATCCAAAGCTCACTGAAGTCAACCAAAGTCTCTTTCTGTTGATTTAACAGGCTTTGGATTAGTCCCTAAATAAGAACAGATTTTGGCTCAGCTAAAGGATTTCACTTAAGCCCTCTGCTTGTTCAAGCATCTAGTAGGAGCTAAGAGAATACAGCGGTCCTACTGAGTAGGAGGCTGTGTTCATTCCAAACTATCCCCTTTAACAGATGTACAGGGTCAGGAGTCCCATGAAATGGAGAACCGTCAGTAAGTGGTAAATCTGAGGTGGGAGGAATTAGGAAGGAAGCTTCAAGCTGAAAAATTTTGATTTGTGCTATTTGTGCTATGTTCCATCCTCTTTAGGCAGGAGTGTAAAATTAGAGAGGGAGTTCATGCGAGTTTCCGAATTTTACGCTCGTAAATTATTTAAAACCTTAGCACCAAGTCCTGCAATAAAATTATATACATGTCTTTGCCATATTCACTCTGCTGAACTCTCTGCAAATGAGGACTGCCTTTAGTCAAGGTGTGACCAACTTGCAGCTGTACGTGGAGAGGCCCAAGGAAAATTTGAACATATGTAATTGCTTAAACAAGTGTCGCCATAGTAAGCTGGTGGGCATAATGCAAGATTATAAGGAAAAGTGCACTCTTCACTTATTTAAGAATTAAACGCCAGGGTTGTCAAAAAATTTCATGGTATATATCACATATTAATAGAGAATTTGCTGAATTCCCCTCTCTCACTTTCATGGCTGCTCCACCAATCCTTGTCAGTTATAGCAAATGCTCTGTTTACACAAGAAAGTAGAAGACCCCAATCCTAGCCTGTGCATAAGGAATGTATAGTGCCAAGGGTGTACAAAGGTAACCATCCATAAAATAATTTGAGCTCATTCCATGAGTTATGAGGCCAGCAGCTTAGGACAGCACTCAGTGCAAGTTTGAGCATCTGGAGTTAGCAATGGACTTCAGCCCCAGAGCAGCTGGGAAGGCAGTGAAGCAGAGGGAAACCACTTTGTCTTTCTCTTTCCTGGGCTTACTGCCCCGGCTGTAGGTAGGAACAGGGTCACCAGGGCCATCGTGCCAACTCTGCCACCAGACAATTTCCCTGTGTTAGCTCCTTATGCTGGGGTAACAACAGCTTCACAAATAACCTAGAAACAGACAGGCTTTGGGGCTGTCACTTATAAACCACCCACATGTAACGTTATAAAACAAAGAATAATTTACTTTCTCCAACTCTACACCTACCTGAATTAATTTATTGAGTACAATCAAACAGAAGCAGTCAAATTCCTTAAAGTTAAGTTTGGGTTTACTGCATAGCTTTATGCTCTTGAATAGAGAAATTTTCAAAACTGTTAGCATTTCAAGAAAGTAACTGAACTGAAAGCACAAATTAATTTTTCTCTGAAGCTCAATTTAACATTTAAAAACCACCAGAGGAAAAGAGTGATTCAAAACTTTGCTGTGCAAATAAAAAAATCCAGTGCTTATTAACATTTGTCCTCTAGAATGTAGGGCATGATGAAGGTTTGTTCCAAAATATATTAGGAAATGTTAGAAATATATGCCTTTCTTTTTGTAGATCTTACATGTCTTAAAGGCAGTAGTTCCTATGGAAATTATAAAAAAACTAATTTTTTTTTTTGTGTGTATTTGTTTTTTTAAAATGGAAGAATCATGCTTTGCTTTCATTTATTTGGATGCATTTCTGAAAGGAGCAGCACCCCTGCTCTTGCTACTGATTCCACGCAAGAAGGATCAAGATCTTATGTGAATACTGTATATCTTCTCTCCTCCGAGAAGGAAGAACTGCTTTTAACTGACTCCCACCATCTTTCTTCAAGCCTTTTCTTCACTGATTCATGAACAAAAGACAGATCTTTCAAGAGTACTGTAGCTGTGATGCGCCAACTTGGTGCATTTTAAAATACTAGTCTTAAGTTCTGTAGAAAGCCTTGCTTCTAAATCTAGATTGGTGTGCTTATTAACACTAAAAACAGTAATAAACAACTGTAAAATAGAAACACAAAATGTTATTAATTCCCTCTCAAAGGGATATGATGTATTTCATAACTAACAAAAAATACCTAAATGGGAAGCAGACTATTCATGATACTACTGCCAGCTCTGAGGCCTTAAGCTTTTATTCTTAGCCACCACTCCCTTTGCATATGCTGAAAACTCACAGGCAACAGAGCAGGGGATATGTTAAATCTTCCCATGCCAGGATGAGAAAAATCAATGTCCATGTTTAGAAGACAGAGCTATTGATGTGCAAGGTCACTAAGCATCACAACCCATTCTATAGCTCTAGAGTACTAAGGAATTCCTACAGAAGGGAAAAAAAAAGGCAATGCATTGCGCAATCTTGTTTAAAACCAACATTACCCTTGACTCCCTAAGAGCTAAATATGAACACAGAATCCAAGTTTTCTTTGGTCTACAGTTACTATGCTTGTTCAGGGGGAGAGAAACAAAACAATTAAACAAGGAATACACATATGTAGTGATACAACAATTCTTTATACATTGGAAACTCCACGTTAGACTTTTCATCTTTATGGAAACATCACTAGAGAACTAGTGATCCATGTCATCCTTTTTTTATCACTTCGTAAGTCTTAAAACATTAAAAACAATACAAAGTTAAAAGATCAAGGTTACTTCATTAACTTTTTTTCACCTTTGTTGAAAAAAGAAGTGTTTTTAAATAAACAATACAGTAATTTACAAATGCAATATATCCAGAGCTTATTTTATAAAACTCAAGGAGGCCAAGAGAAGAACACACTTGAATTTTCATAAACCTGCATTCCTGGAATATCAGAGCAGTCCACAACAACAGATGACCATTTAATACAATTTATGGAACTCTAGCGTCCATCATGAGGATGGGGAAGAACACAAGTCAGAGGCCATGTAACTTACACAACGCCCCCTCAGATTCAGTTCTGCATTTAGTTGCTCCTGGGTAGACAGATGTACCTTTACCTCACGGCAACACACTGAGAAGATACCGGGAGCGCACCAAAATAGCAGATGCCTTCCCAGTGACCATATTTGTTATTTGGATCATGCCTGCAGGTAGCGGGATAATTAAGGTGGCTGTCACTTTTTCCCTGTATTATCTTATCTTTATGACTACACTGCTTTTTTATCACTCACATAACACTAGAAAGTTGCAAGTCTAAGTTTCTACATGTGTTTTCAGCTGTACTTTGTTATTCTTATAAACATTTTTGAATACTCTCTTACATTTACTGCATGCACAAGGACTTACACAAACCAGTAGAAACCACTGGTTAAAATGGCAATCATTTATTTGAAGATGATATCCTAAATATATAGACACTCATCTAATTTTAAAAATCCTCAGCTTATCAAGACTTACAAGTAGATGGCTTGATTTTTTAGTGAATGAAAAACCTATCCAAATGATACAAAACTTCACTGAATAGGAAGGTAGAAAATAGGAGAAATTACTCACTTCAGCCTTCCTGCAACCTCACTTCCAGCTTTAACAACCTGTAGTACCTGTTACTAGAAAGTACACTAAGAAAGTATATTTAGACATCAGGTTTGGGGTTATTCATACCCTGCAATCAGTTACTTAAATGAGAAGTGATTTTATAAATGAAAACTGACATTTTACAGTAATTCAAAATCATAATGGTCTGAAAATTCAAAACTATAAACATATGCGTCAAATCACATTAAAACCCAGATAAACACATCTGTCAAATCTTTTTTACCTGTCCTACTCCCCTACTATATAAATACAGAAGCTCCTCAGAAGCTGGAAGAATCACAGAGTGGTTAGCATTCCTCTTCTCAGGCAAAGAGACAAGGCATTAAGACAAAAGACCAGCATACTACAATGTGTAGTGCCATAATGCAGTGTTTGATGCTCTAGAGGTCCTTCTACAAGTACTGTACAGCAAAAAATCAATTGAAAATCAGCATGGTAACAGAGCATGAGTTGCCTTGTGATAGCCTTAAGCCCCACAAGGCTACTTGGGTCCCTTTCATTCACCAGGCTGTCCTGAGGTGGGCGAGTCTGCCCTCCCACTCCGAGCACTCTGGACATCTCAATACCTCTTACCTATGGCTTTCACTGTCATGCTGCTTCTGGTGGGGGTAGAGCTAATTTTCTTCACAGTAGCTACCACAGGGCCATGGTTTTGATTTGTGCTGGAAACAGTGTTGATAACACGAGAGGTGTGAGTTTTTTGTTGTTGAGCAGCACTTACACAATATCACCAGCACAGAGGCTGGGGTGCACAAGAACATGAGAAGGCACACAGCCGGGACAGGTGACCCCAACTGACCAAAGGGATATCCCACACCCTCTGGTGTATTGCTCACACGTAGAGCTGTGGAAAAGAGGAGGAAGGGGAAGATGCCCAGAGTGATGTAATTGTTGTTCCAAGTCACTCTTGTGCCTGATGGAGCCCTGTTTCCCTTGGAATGGCTGAACACCAGTCTGCTGAGGGGAAGTGCTGAATGAACTCCTTGTTTTGCTTTACCTATTAAACTGCCTTTATCTCAACCCATGAGGTTTTTTCAGTTTTACCCTTCAGCTTCTCTCCTCCATCTCACTGGCAGGGGCTAATGGGCAAGTGGCTGTGTGGGGCTTAGCTGCCAACTGGGGCTAAACCACAACCACCTTGCACAGTACAGAGAGCTGACAGTCCCAATGGATCTTTTAAGCTTTTAAAAGTGGAATTTGATTTTTCTTGGCATAGATTTGAAGGCTTTCAGTTTTCTCTCTGTCTTTTTTTTCTTAAATAAATTTCTCCTCTAAGTAAACCTACTGATTTCAGACTGTAAACACCCTCACCATTAAATACATCCCTCCAATCCTATGGCTGAACTCTGTCATATTAAACAAAGTACAACTCTAGAAGTACAAGAGAAAGAAATACTGTTCAATTCCATGCAAATTGTTATGCATGCAACAAAACGGGCCTACAAATATATCACTCATATGGTAGGTTTCATTTCAATATTTCTTTAATTACTTTCCAACAATGTCTGGTTTCTGTTGAATTTACACTAGTACTTGGCATTTGATGCAACCCCAAAAAGATAAGATACATATGTCCCCTCTTCACAGTCTTGGCATTTTTACCTTAACTCAGGCATTGAAGGGATTGGTTTGAAAAATTACCTTACTGATTAGCTGAGTTTTCTGGTAAATATATTTCATTAATCCTTACGTTCTGAATATGACATAAGGTATACAAACGTTGTCTGACTCAACAGCAACATATCATGGCTTAAGGAGGACATGTATGCTGATCTCTGTGAGCAAAGAAAGAGCTAATTGGGAGTTAGATTCATTGTGATTATCAGATTGTTTATGATAAGGGAGTACTCTTTTGAATAGTACTGTAAATTCATTCCTTGATTGTGGTGTTAAACCACAGCTCACCCTTCCCCCCCTCCTTTTTTTTTTTTTTATTTGGTTAGAAGAGGCTTTAAACTATTTTATTCAGATGACAGTGTCATGCTTTGATTTTCCTCTGTCTTGAAAAATAAATCAGCTACATGAGCCTGATGTCAAATTTCACTTTCTAATCGGAGAAAGGCCTATTTTAAGTATTTACTATAAGAACACATTTGGGTAATTTTTCCCCATGTCATTATGAACATTAGACTGACCCAATTAATATGAAATGTTTCTATGCTGCTGGAACAGACCGTGTTACAGAAAGAGCCATTTGCACAACCTGTTCATGATTATGGGCCATAAGGACACAAAGATGGCATAGACATTTGTGGACCATCTGAATTCTTACAGGGGAACGGGAAAGAGGGAAAAAAAAATTTGTTAGCTGACTGTTGTGGGTCATGTTTTTTAATCCAGAGTATTGGACATGTAACACAGCAACAAGAGCTGATCATTTTGTTTAATCACCTTTTGGATCTGTGCCAGATGGTCTCTATTGAGAGCGCTGCAAACAGAGAGAGATGAACTGCGTCTAACATGCCACTAGAGCTTTCCCGTAAATGTCTGAGAACTGAATCCAACAAGAATTTAGTCTCAGAGCAGAAAGGGATACATTTAAAAACTATGTGCATTAACTATACTTTTCCCCATAGAATCCTCACTTGGCATGAATAATTTACCCTCTCTTATGCTAATGGGATCATGAAAGTATCCCCGTGTCTTTAGTGCAGCTATTCTCAGCTTTCAGTAATTACCCCACCCAGTGAAAATAACATGGCTCCTGCAGCTGAACGGCCTACCAGTACCTGGCAATTAGAAAGATCATGGCTGACAGTGGAGCGGTCCAGAGATGGACACACAAGCTTCGGCAGCCCGAGGAGCAGTTTGAAAAATTAAAAGCCTTTCACTGTGAACATTTCCGTAGTTGCTTAGGATCAACTTGGAGAGAGCAGCAACTGCAAGGGCATTTTTATTTTTTAAGGATGACAGGGAGTATTCCAGTGTACTGTTCAGGCACCCTCCTATTAAGAAATAGAAACATTTCTTGGTCATCAACAGTTAAAATAAAGTTTATGGTCTTTTGTTTTTTTTTAATTAGTGTTGTCATACTTAACAAGAGGGAAAAAATTAAAAAGTCAGTTAATGAGTATCCTTCAGTATCTGACAATTTTATCTGCTACACAAAGGAAGCCCTGTAGTATTTCATTAATGGGAAGTTTTTATAAAACCATTACAAAGAACTAGGCTTTGACCTCTGTCCATAGCACTCCATGTTAGGTAGTTCACTATGTAAAAATTATCAGGCTAAAACATCTGGGAAAGAAAGCTATGAAACAGCAGGGAATGTGGCTGGTTTATTGTTTATCTTTTGTTTATGAGGCAGTATTCAAGTTTAATTACTACTCTAAATTAAACTCTAACAGGCATCAGGAGACATCCCTTTACACAACTATGTTAAAAAAAAAAATCCAGAGATTCCAACACTAGATCTTTCAAATAAATTGGTGTATATAGGAAGAAATTAGTCTGTAACAACACAGGAGGACATTTAAGCACTTGATACGGTATATTCGAATGTGTTGTATTTCGAAGTCACTGATATTGTAACAAACATACAATTATAATTTAGTGAATGGGATGTTATCTGGCATTTAGAGGCAAATTGGGTTAGGCTGAATATGATCTGAGATGGAAAGAATGGCCTAAGAGGGAATCCTCCCTTTTCATTTTGAAACACAAATACATAAATAAATATATATACACACATATACACATACATATATTTAAAAATACTCAGAAACATGAAGTTAGAGGCAAACCTCTCCAAAGTAGCAATCTCTTATGTAAAATCATGCAGTTTTTTTCCTCTGAACATTCACATACAAAAGCTGAGGAAAGAGTTCACTATGTTTACTGTAACGGTAAGTGACCAGTTTTAGATTAACTTAGCTGTAGGAAAAAATAAAAGTTGAAAGCAACGAGCAAAAGATTATTCCAGATGGCATCTGTCATATTGTATTTAGGGTTATTTTAAAGAGATTACTGCCACTATGAAAACATTCCATTGATGGAGTTTTACTAGGCTGTACTTGAAACCCCAGCAAAACATACTACAAATATGGAAGTAAATGTTTTCTAATGTGTATGTAGATTTTTTTCTACATCTAAATATACAAACCTACATGGATTAAAAGGTAAGAGTGAGGTGAGTAACTTAAATACAAGTATAATACACACACTTACTCTAAGCTTTAATTTAATAAAAAGTGAGGAATCTGCAGTTGCTAGTAGCCTGATTATTAGAAAACTGTATAGTGAAGCAAAGATTCACCACAAAATTTTAATGCTACTTATTGAATAGTGGGTAGGGACATACATCTTTTTGCAGTTATTGTTTAATTGCTGGAATTACCAACATGTATCTGTTCATACAATAGACAGAAATAAAAGAAAGGATGGGAGGATACCAAAATTTGACTATATTTAGCTAAGCTGGTTCTGGCATCATCATGGTTAATGTGCATGTGGTGTGCAGTGTGAGCTCAGCAGTTACTGGGCCAACTGTCTCAGTATTTCTGGGAATTCTGCCTATTCACAGTGCAGGGATTGTTCAATTGCTGCAAAATGTACAAAATGAATTTTACAAAAATGAATTGTAAGGAAGGCCCCATTACAACGATTTTACAGCAAAGATGTCAACATCAATTTTTCTTTCATGCATAGCTAATGATTAAAACAACATATTCCATTTGCCTACGAATTTATTTCTTATTGGCACATCAAAATATTGAAATACAAAGTTATCTTTACTCTACCCTTATTACTCATTGCTGCTGAACCCACACCATTGTTCAAAGCATGAAAAAATAAAGCAAACTTGGCAAGAAATACTTAAAACAAAGGCTCATCAATATTCTCCAATTTGTCAACATCTCAATTACAGCAATGGAAAAAATGTAAATTTCATGTGCTTTGAACACTAAGGGGTCTATTCTTCTGTCAGTGCACATGCGTAACTCCCATCACCATTAATGGGAATTACTCATACATATCAACACAAGGACGGGCCCCTCGAAGTTGAAAGGAAAAGATGAATTAATAAGGGCTATTCGCTTCCTGTATCTTTCTCAGCTGAAAAAAGTCATTGTTCTTTAAGAGTTTTTCAAACTTCATACAGTTCACCTTTATGAGAGCTGTGCCTTCTGAAATAATGCATCTCCAGTGAAGCATTATTTATTAGCAAGTTTGATTTTTCACAGTCTGGATGTTTGAGCCTTTCTATCAGGAATTTCCTTTCTTACAGAAGACAGCTCTCTTCCAATAAAACCATACCCTATAGCTTTATAGGTAAAATTACAAAGGAATAAAAATGTGTTCTGAATCTTTATGATGAATATGCATACTAGCTTCAGCAGTCTTACCATACTTACAGAACTAGGAAAAAGAAGTTGTAGCATTAGCTTTTGGATTAGCTTCCAAAGACTTTGCATGAATATGTTATTTTTTAATTGTTGCTAACATCAACATATCCCTCTCCTTTTTCTAACTACTGGAGTTTGGGTCAAAGCTGTATGTAGTGCCAGTAGAGTTTCTAATACTAGGATAGACCTTTGGGCTTTTTCAGCTAGACTTGTAAAAAAATTTGATTTGCACACTGTCATTATTACAGTGGTATATACCGAAGAAATATACTACCTAATTTTTCCAACAAGCATCAATCCACAAATTTAACCTGTGATGAATGTGTCATTTCAGTTAATATCTTAGTTGACTTGATCCTGAACCAGATTATGGAGTCTTTGCCAAAGAAAGCTATTGTGGACAGATTCGTGGACAGACATCAAGCGGGCACAGAAGTGCTTCTAAACTATTTTGAGATTTGCCCTAGAGAGTAGCCTCAGATATTATTTATAAAGGGGCAGATCGTTCAGCACAAGTAGTTACATTTAAAAAAAGCAACATCGAGCCAAAAAAAGCCACACAACAATGAACTAATCACTCACACGGGTACAGCAAAATAGATGTGATATTCACTTATATTTTCACTCCTCTGTAATCTATGAGAACTTTCTTATCTCTGTCATCTTAATTATGACCAAGTTTGTCACCCCAGGTCTGATCCTAAAAAGGTGCTGAACTTTCTGGAAGGTCCTGAAGGAAGACAGCCTCCTTCTGACTTGGATGGATCAGGCCCTTTGAGTGACTGAACTATCAATATGACAAATCAGGTATACAATCTGGTACCATCAAATATGAAACTGAAATTATTCTCTGGTGCTTTCCTGTAGAGCACATATTTTTAAACCTTAAAAAGATTTATTTCCCATTTTTCATGCATAATCTGGCATATTAATTATTTCCAATATCCCATAAAGAAATTAAATAGGAATTAAAGTCTGGGAGCATCATATCCATCACTGTGGTACAAACTGATGCCAAATTCTAGAAGTCATTTAGTCTTTTATGTAAAGGCAGTGGCTGTTTTCACTTTGTTTCACAAAGAATAAGGAAAACACAATACCCCAGAAGACTTTCAGATGTGTTTTTTCCTCTCCAAAGAAAAGGGTGGATGATAAAGCTATACACACTTTTTAATCTTCCACTAAGGGTTTTTACACATATACTCCCTGGCAAAAACCCCAGGGTCTTCTCTTTCCCCTCCCCTTCTCTCACCCCGTTTCCTGCCATCTCCCTTGCTATAACTCAGCTAACCCAACAGAACCAGTCAGTTTTAAATTTCAGTTGGGACCCCGGTGACCTGTTAATGAATCTACAGAGGGGAGAAAAACTCACAGTGTTGAGTTATGCCTGGTGTTGCTAGCTGACTTGGAGTCAGAAATGCTTGAAGCGTTAACGTAATTGCAAGAATGTGAAAAATGAAGCGTTGGGCTCCTGAGCAAAGCGAAAGGTCAAAGCAAGCCCTACACAAAACAAGTCTCTGGAAGATGGTCTCATTAGACCATTAAATCAGCTGCTCCTTTTTCTCCTTTGTAAGATGTTTAGAGTGTTTTATTTGTATTGGATACATTTAACTCTTTCCAGGGCCGGGGGAAAGTTGATCAGAACTACTACATAATTACTAACCTTTAAGATAGTATTATGCAGCATTGATTTGCATTTGTGGATCTGAACTGGGATAAAGTCAATAAATGTTTGGTGGACTACAGATCACTAGTACTTTGGTTTGCCAGAGGATCAATATGTTGTATAGCTCAGTTTTCTGTTGAACAAGTGAGGTGACATGCTAAGAACAACATAGACACTCTCCACTAATAAAATTAGGATAATCTTTCAACATTTACTGCCTGAAGGCCCTTTACTTAACTCTTGCAATGCCAGCATGTTTCTAATAATACCAAACACAGGCTGGATTAACCCTTTTGATGCCAAAGGGCAGTCATGAACTGTAGAGGAGAGACCGTCCTCCATAAACAGACAAAATGCCTACACCTTTTTTATTTGTTTCAAACTTTGAAAATTATGGATGGACTCTTCCAGGTAATAAATAGACCTACCTCATGCAGAGAAAGTCTGTAAAAACCAGTCATCACTCATCCCAAAATTAAAAAAAAAAAAAAAAAAAAAAAAAAAAAAAAAAAAAAATCACAGGAGGCATATCACAGACTTAAAGCAGAAGCAGAGATCCCTGAAAGAGTGCTCTCAAAAGCCAGAAGAGACTGACTCTAGGATGAATCAATCTCTGCTGCCACCAGGCATTAGTGGAGAAGACTGTAAGCTGCTAATGTAACCCAAGACTCCCTAATGAGCTCCAATTTCCAAGAAATCCTATGGGGCAAGCAGAATACTTGAAGCAACATTTGTGGAAGCTGTTGGCAAAACTCAGGCAAACCAAGTTGACCCAAGTAAGTAACTGCACTGGAATAACTCAAGAGAGTATTTATCCTTGTTGGCATTGCCTGGGACCAGCTCACTGCCAGTTCAGGAATAAGGAGTTAAACCCTGCTCCCCTCAAGGAAGCCTAAGGAAAATTCAAGACAGACCTCACTGTCTTTAGTTTTCCCCAGGAAGGAGAGGGGAAGAGCAATGCAGTGCCATCTCCAATGGGAATTCTGCTGGTGGTGTAGAATCGTCTTTCAGCTGCCAGCAGCTGAATGGAATGGTGATTTGCCACTGGACGTCTGCTTCTCTTAAGAAGACCCAGATGAGGACAAAGGGAAGCACACTAGCAATGTTTTACCCTGCTAGACGGGACAGCACTAGTGACTGATTTGGCTCCTCAGAGGTTGTTCCCCTTCTGCAGAAATGAATAACAGGTTTGTTGAAATCATATATATATTGGCAGAAACCTCAGTTTCCAACAGAAAGTTGGTGTAGTAATCATCAATTGCTTTTTCTAACACTTAGCAACGTTTCCCAAGCACCCTGAATTACATGAAGTGGGATCAGAGAGATCCATCTTCAAGATCTCTGGATATTGATACAAGGGATATCTTTACATCAAGCATGGCTCAATGAAGGAACTTTTCTAATTTCTGAGGTGTTCCTGGGGCAGAATAGTGATACAGATGTGAGGAAACTTCCTATGCAGGAGTGGAATGAAGATGGCTGACTGAAAGGAATAATTTTTAAGCATGCAAATCATCTGCTACACCAAGCACCTTAGTTACAATATAGCATGTAAACATTTGATCAACAGTAAAGCCTATGGCCAGCTAATAGACATAAGACCAATATGCTATTTAGCAGTGAAGCGTTCCCTTTCATTAGCTGTTGAAGCTGCAATGGTTCACGCTGGGTCTTGTACAGCTCCAATGCAATCCCATAGAAAAAAATCCTTGTGACTCATGTTAGAGTTGGATCACACCCTATGCCATGGCTGCTTTCTATCAGCAATAAGATTACAAATGTATAAACAATTCTTACAAATAGGAGACAAAACCAAACCACTCTACCAGAAACAAACTTTGCAAGTTCCTAGAATCGCAATGGGTACAACACCAGATCATGAGACAGATGAGGGGAACTCGCTCTCTGCCAAGCAGTGGGCCACGTGAGAGACATGAAAACACATATCTGTACTGCCACCTAAGCATAGCAAATATCACAGCGGGAAGCAGTCTGCAGCATGAGAACAGTCAAAGCAGCTCTAGCCCTGAAGACTGCTCCTCTTTCCAGTTTTGGGATCCTGCATGGCTAGTTGGATGTCAGCCCTGTCAGTTGGCTCTGCTAGGCATGTGGGGGAAAACAGAGAGGCAAAATACTGCAGATGCATGAGAAACATCTTGTGGTGGGACCATATCGTAAGACCTTATAAAGGTAACATCTCCCTCACTAGCAGAAGCTTCCCACGTTTATAAAGAAAACAAGAGTGGAGTCCACCTTAAACTTTGGACTTCAAAAAAGAAAAAAAAAAAAAAGAAAAAGAAAAAGAATCAACTCTGAGGCAAGATCCAAGAGTGACAGCAGGCCATCTTTACCCAACATTTAGCACTGGAGGCTTGACTCTTACACCTTCTGGAGTCACTTATTCTTCTAATGAGAAAGTGTAAAACACTGTCATAACAGAATGACAGCCTTTGACACTCACTCAGCATGGATGCAGATGACCACACATAAGGTGCAATGCAGTAGGAAATAAAACAAAAAACCCTGAAATAATAATCAAACCTCCAGAACCCTTGAGAAGGTTTCACTGTATAGATACAGAAGAGGTTTTGAAGTTCAGGTATATCTCTATTTACCATTCATAATTCAGATGTTCAGAAGCAGAAACAAGTCTGTACAAGCGAACAGTTCAAGAAACATTTTTCTGTCCAATTCAGGTTTTACTTCTACTTTACATAATTTAGCAGCTTCATAACTTCACATAGAAGTCTCTTTCTGAGATAAAACTTCAGGTTAAAATCTCCATCTTTAACCCAACTCAAAAAACTGCACTGCAGCTGGAGAGTATGTCTGTCATTATATTTACTTACACCACACAAAAATAAACTGTAGATAACCAAATTTGTAAAAGAATTGGCAGAACTAATCAATTGTTATTACAAAGCTTGTTTGAAGATTAGATATTTCGCTTTGAAATAATAATAAAATGCAGCTAAGTGGGTTAGGAAAAGGAAATTCCATCTCCCTAACTTACAGCTGATTATACTGCAAGTCTGCCACTCCATGTTTACTCTAAGGCAGATGTACTGATATAATGAAAAGAGCTGGAGTTATTTTAGTCATGCCTACTTTGTGGAGGGAAAAAGTTTGACCTTTTACCTTGCTCGCTGCTGTTGTCTCCACTCTGGGAAGCGTGGCCCCCGCTGGAGGGCCCTGGTGTGCCTGCTGAGTGCGTTGAGGTTGCATCATCATGGTCTCTCCAAGATGAAGGATTCTGGTGTCAGAGTGCCAAGGAATTTTTTCCACGGTTCCCATTCCAATAGCAAATGAAGAACAGAAAGAAAACCGGGAGAAGAGGGGAGGAAAGGAGGGGGAAAGTATACACATTAGCATTTGTGAAATGTGCCAAACACCTATACCGTTTGCACAATGTAATAATTCTTCATCAAAGGCAAGCAGAGGAGATAGAACGATTTACTTGATAAAACACAGGACAATTTTTTTTCTTTTTTAAACTTTCCACAGAGTTGTCTGAATTTACTTGTTTGAGTAGTACTGGAATAGAACATTGCAGAAGAGATAAAAACCCTGTAAATACAGTTTCTTAAGGAGGTCTACAGAGTCATGGGGGAGGGCTGGGGAGGGAAAAGCATCTACCTGCACAGTTTATGATACCAAATGTTCTTACTAAGATCAGGACAGTTGGCATGCAAACTGATCCCCATACTTTGTTTTTCCAGACTGATAAGAGCTGCGAGGGGAAAAGAGAAGGGAAACTGTTTCAAGAAGCACAGGACAATACGCATGGGAGAAGAGCATGGCCTCACTCCCTACCCTCTCTGTCACCCATTTAAATACTGGAAAAACTTCCAACAAAGTCAAAGCTGTGAGGGGAAGAAGTGGCTTTCTCTGAAAGACATTATATACCAGGAAAGATGCTTCCTCATTCTCAACCACTACCTTGATATGACACATTTCCAAAGACTTTCTAGATTTATCACTCTAACAGTTTGCTTACAAGAATTGTCAAGAATAACCACCAGATGATTATATAAAATAACATGTATAGTGATTTTTATGTAATTCTTTATACATTACTATGCATAAAACAGTACAAAAGGGAATGCAGAAGACAGACATACAAAGGTTGCAAAACTTGGCTAAGTAAGAGCTGAACTACTGTACTTTAGTTAAATAATTCACGTACGCTTGCTAATTTATTGGGTATTGGCTTTACTGGAAAGAGGAGATGCAATTTAAAAGGATAAGTGAGGAAAACTTAATGTTACAGTTTAGTGCTACTTTGTTGAGTGTATTCTCCTCCTGTCCTCCTCCCCTTTCCTGATCATTCCCAATACCCTGCAGTTGCTTAAAGGAAAACAGGAATTCTACTGTACAGGAAGAGCTTTATCAGCACCACATGAAGGCAGGCAAGAGATGGAATTTCCTCTGGCAGAAAAGGAGAGCAAGAACACATGAAACAGATCAGACTAGGGGTTGGACCTGCATTACTTGTCACCTGCATGCGACAAATTATATTGAGCACATTATAATAATTCAACAACAAAACAAACAATAAATTCCCCCTCCAAAAAAAATTACATCTAGGTTTGATTATGATTTAAATCTGCATTGTGAAATAACACCAGATTATTAAAGCATGAGCTGAAAGCAGTGACAAGTTGGATAAATTCTTTGAGCACGACTGATTCTGACCTCATCTACCTCAATGTGTAGTAGGAATAAGTTCAACATAATCAACTGATTTACCCATTGTCAAATACAGTGTAAGTGTGATTGGGACCAAGTCCCAAAATCTCTATTGAAACATCTCAAAGTAATCTCCTAGCACTGATTAGTACCACATGCTGTATAGCAACGCAGAATAGAACTGCCAAATAATGGCTTGCTACAGTACCCAGCAACATAAATCTGACGGGTCTGAGCTGGATCACAGCAGAGACAAAGGAAAGAGCCTATGACTTCAAAAGGTTCTCAGTAAAGTCTCAGGTGACCAAAGGGTAAGAAGGATCCAAATCCCCTTCACAGACAGATACACACATATACCCATGTATGTGGTTCCATGACAGGAAGACATGAGTAAAATCAGAAGACAGGTCAGGATCTGAAATTTGCCTAACCTATCAGCACAGCAGACAGCACAACAGCACTTATGGCACAAAATCACCACCCCATCCAAAATCTAGAAGACTGATCTACTTTTCCTCTCACAGCACTACAACAGGAAAAAACTGCCACCAAACAATTGTCTTTTCTATTCATTGAGGTTATTGTGTTAATTAAGTCTCTAATTAATACTGTAATCCCCCACAGTTTCATTAAAAAAAAACAACAAGAAAAAAAGCAAATAAGCCCCCCACGTTTTACCATCATTTTTCAGAGTCAGGTGGAGAGAAACACAAAAAGAAAGATGAGATGTCTTGAAAGTTGAAGCAGCCCAGATGTTATTAAAAGAACAAGAAAGCTGAAAATAAGGTTAGCAAAAAGTTCAGATAGAAATAAAATGCAAAAATGGACCAAGTTTCTTTACAGCCTGGATTAAAATGCAGTTGTGCCTATGAGCTTCTCTTTTTATCTCTGACTTAGGAAGCCACTCAAATAGCTTCAAGCTGAAGGCAAACAGCAGACAGGAGCTCTTCAGCCCTCTGCAGCCTCTTAGCGTCAGCTGTTTGCCGGATGGTAATCAGATAAAGAGCTAGAAGAAATACATGAAAAAGGAAAGAAACAATAGCATAGCATGAGTTTAGCCCTCCAACAACATCGTGCTGGAACCTTCTTTTAGAAAATGTAGTAATTGCAACATGTTCACCTAGGCCAAACTTTTCAGGGAACACAGTGAGTTATGCTAATTTTGTGTACTGCAGGCTCTCTTATGCTGGCTGCTGTTGGAGCTGCTTATCATATGTATGAAAGTTACAATAATTAACTGGTAACAGCTCAGCTATGTTTTAAGGCAAATGTCATCCAAAACCTATCATACAATATTTCAAAAGCTAGACTGGCCTTTCTGTTTCAAAACCATAACAATTTGGAAAGGATCACTGAATGAGAGTTCCCACAGCTGAAAACACTTGCTGTCTCTACCAGGCTGTGTTGTTCTTGACCTCAGTTTGTAGATCCCGTTTGAGAAAGACAGACTGTATTGATTGAGAATTCAATGTATCTCATGTGACAGAGTTTTCTTGAGAAAGCAATTTGGCAGAATTTTGTTGAAGGACAGAAAATATAAGATAAGATATTTACTAAATGAGACAGTAGAATGTGGAAGGAATTTGAAAGGGAGGGAAATAGCTAGACTTTAATATTCTAAAAAATGACAAGTAATTCTAAGGGTAGAGCTTACAGACTCATAAAAAGGCGTCATTCTTTAGTTTTGGACTGAGATCATTCTACATGTCAGTGAACTGCTCTTTTTCTCCCCTAGACCATTTCCAGCCTCACATCCCTCAAAAAAAAAATTCTTGGTCAAATGACTAATCATAAGTAGTTATTTTATGCATATCTTAAAAAAAAAAAAAAAAAGGACGAAATGATACATATAAAGTGTGCTTCACTGGAAAACTTTATCAGTATAGTTTAGGTAACTGAAGAAATCCTAGTCTAAAGTCCTCTAACATTACTTGTAACTTTTCTGTTAGTTTCAATAAAATTTGTATGGAGCTATCACACTGAAAACAAATTTTAAAAGAAGGAAAAAAAGAAACCAAACAGATAGCTTTAGATAAATTACACAAACTGCTAGCATGGCTTCTCATTTCTTCTTGCAAGTTTACTAATATACTTTGCAGAAACACATTGAAGAGTGTGGATGATGTCTGCCAAAATGCAATTGCCTGTTTTGTGTACGTGTGCATACTATAAAAATTTCACACGTGTATGACCTAAACTAATGCCAGATACCATATAAAGTGAACTGCACACATGTATCTATTCCCAGTAGTTTTAATAATTGGGAATCAAATATGGTACTCCTCTTGCTCTTACCTAATTGTGTTAAAGAGCAGTGTTACTAGGAGAAAAGCAGTGAATACTGAGTGGAGCACAATAGAAGGAGATGGAAAATAGATACAAGAAGCTATGTCTCCAGGGGCAGTATTTTCTATTTGCTGGGCTACAGACTCACAGCTGATAATGCAAGTTGTAATTAATATAAAAGCAGGAGACAATATGGGGAAAGCTTGTACTAGCAGGGCCACAGGAGATCACTCCACTGCTATCCACTGTTTCTCATTTACACACACGGCCTTCCCTAGAAAACACAATTTTACCAGTGTTTTTTCCCTTGAAAGTTAAAAAAAAATTGATTTAGCACCACCACTGAATTTTGCTAAATCTAGAAAACAGCAACAGAAAGGACAAAAGACATACAAAGCCAATCTGACACATTACTCTTTTGTTGATCCTGAAAATCTGCTGGAAACTGTAAGAGTTTTTTAACTACTATAGTATTTCTAGAACAAAGATGTCATAACAGAAAAATTTGATATAGGATAACCTTCTGATAAATTGCAATACTTACTCTTTATGTCCAAAATATCTGCTGGGCAAAGTCTGGCTAGCCCTTTGTGAGTGTATGTAGTCCTGGTAGGGCTGATTCTGAGCTCATACTGCTTTTTATGGTGATATTAAAGACTCAATTAACCATAAGGAATCTGCTTCTTATTTATAACTGGGAAGTAAAATCAATCAGGCCAGCTGATACCCATGTGAGTAAGCTGAGCAGGATTTGGCTCACAGAGTTTAACTAAAGTTTTAAGTATACAACTGTGACAGGATCAGGCTCTAACACAATTTTATCAGATGAAATTGACAAAATCATTAAACTTGAAAGAACAAATAAAATACAACTTGCTTTTATAAAAGAAACTACAATGGCTATGTAGCTTATTGTTTCTAAAGGTGGTTGGACTCAAAGGCCTCATAAATTAATTTTGCAAACACAAAACTGAACTGAACTACTTGATACATTTGGGGCATTAACCCCCCCAAAACACAATCCAAATACTGCTCACCTTGATCTTGCAAGTAACACGTGTAAACACAGTGGAATGACTGACATGACAGGTACCACCATATATAAAATTATGATAGACTATGCAGGATATGGAAATCTATCACATACATGAACATGTTCTTCTGTGTATCTCTGTCTGTCTACATTTTGTGTGTCTAAAGTTCAGGATGGTATCTTAGAGACCATGTTGAGTGTATTTAATAATAAACTTCCCATTTAAAGAAACTTCCAATAAGCAAATTAGACATGAAAATTTCTAATTTGACACAGTATGTGTGTTTTCTAAAAAAGACTGATCCTGGCATTGCTAAAGTTTCTTTTCCTACAGATGTATACTTAATACGATTGCTTTTTTGCACTAGAAATACACAATTGAAACAAAACCCAAGGCATTGCAATCTATCAGATGGTTTTGTATATATGTACAAGTTTTAATTCTTGTCTCTTGATTTTGCATTTGAGGAAAGCATCAGGAGGAATTTCTGACCCTCCTGGGATGTGGCAGAGTTCTGAAAAGCTGCATGCTTTGTATTTTCTAATTAAGATTAAAATCAGATATGTAATCCACCTGTCACCAAGGAACTGAGACTTGAAAAATTGGGGGTTTGTTGGGTTTTTTTAAATCGTCCTTCTATATGATTCTGTGTGGCTACACTTCATCTGGACTGATAGACAACTCAAACCAAAAAGGGAACACCATCATCAAATACGTAGTGAAATACATTGTTGGTTCAGTTTTAGAGAACAGAGTTTAAAATTAAAACACTCAAATCTGAGCTGTAGACTCAAATTTGAGACTTCAGCAGTTGACAGAAGCATACCTCGGCCCATCAAAAAGCAGGAATGCGCAACATTATCTACAGTCTTGGAAAGTTCCTGATACTCCTTGCCCTTTCAGAAAGCACAGGGCCTACTGGAATGTCCTAAGCCCTAAGCCACATTCTAAATTTGCCTTATTATTGTTGCAGTTAGCTACTTAGTTTTCCTTCTGACACACTACAGATAGAAAGGACACCTTTGGGGTCTGATCTGGCATTTCTCCAAGCTCCCACTGAAGTCCACGAGAGCGTGGCATACCTGGAGACTGTAGCATCAGGCCCCAATTACTTCTTCGTTAGTCAGTGAAATCTTGCCTAAAGATTTAATTATATTACTGGAACGTATATGCATTACTTTTTTTTTTTTTTTAATCTACAAAATGTCAAGAATTTGCACAGACCATTCTTCAAGAAGAAATGTTAAAGGAATGTAAGTTGTCTGGGTATCCAAACGTACAAAATAAAAGTATCTCCTCATCTAAGAGCTGAAGGGTTTACTATTCAGACTAACTTTTGTCTTCTATGGTTAAAACATTGGATTTCTAATTTATCAAGAGTATTTTTTAATAAAAGAGGTGTATGCATATTTCTACCCATTTTTAATTATATTTTACAAATTATGATTTGTGTATTATTACCTCTGAGCTGCAAATTGACTAAAACATATAAACAAATATGAAAAAGACAGAGGCCCAAATCCTGTTTCCACAAAAGCCAATGGGAGGAGAGTCATACATTTTTGTGGGAGAATTACTAGGCTTCAAAATAGGTTTGTGCTAAAGGAAGAATTGTATGACACCAGGTGAGGCCAGGTACAAAAGAAACATAATGAAAGTACAAAATGTTATTGTGTGCTCAAAAAAAGTGTAAAAATCTCAAAATTTTACAAGCATTGTGTTTTTCAGAGTTAAACAGCTTGAAATGAGAAAAAAAATATCTGTCAACAATCTCATCAGACATTTTAGGCTGAACAGAGAATGAAGGATAGAGCTCAGAATATTTAGTTGAACAATAATAAATTGTATGTGCTGGGAAACCGAACTTGAACTGCAGCTGCAAAAGGTTTTTTTCCTCTTTTCTTATATTTTTTTTTTCTCTAACTAATCTGGTTCAGCCAGGGCATAGCTGTAATTACCTTCTTCCCATCTACGGCTCATACCTCAGAGCAATAAAAAAAAAAACGAGGGTGTTAAAAATTCAAACACTAATTATGGGCTGTTATATTTACTAAACACAGCAGAGTAATAACAAAAGTTTCAGCTTCTTGTGGCCAGCACTGCACTGTTTGACATACCAAGTCCCTGGACCCTTTACACTAACTATATTACATAACAGTTAATAGCACACTAAAATAAAATTCAATAAATACATTTATTACCAAACATGTACAGCACAACTGCTTACAGCTGTCTCCTTTTTCCCGCACAGGTGTATCTCTGAAGAGTTTGTTCCTTTGTTGTTTTTGGTTTTGGTTTCCAATTAAGTTATATAAATAGCAGAACAGTAGATTTTAAAGGGGGAAGCCTGCACTATATGAGTACCCCATTTAAAGTCTAATGGTAAATATTGGTTAATCCTACAATTCTTTATGTTGCTTTCCTTCATGCCTGTTTTAAGGTCTAGAAAAGCTGAGATCTGCCTTAGTTCCTAATTCAGCACTGCCACTGTCACCACTACCACCCCTCACATTCACATTAAACACACACAGGGTAGCTTTACACCACTTAATAACAATAGAGGGGTATGGATTTTTGGGGTGTCAAACAGCTGTCACAAACTGTCACTTCCACAAGAGAAACCTTGGCATAAAACAAATTAACCTACACTTCTTTTGGGCTATCATTATTCATAGCCAATCAGTTGAAATGCTCCTAGTATTTCATGTGCAAATAAAACCATGAGGGGAAGACCCGTGGATCAGAATAGTGGGCCTATACATAAAACAGAGGAAACAACATGCTGTCTCTGTCCTTCTGAAGTGGCTCATCATCACCCCTACACCAACTTTCACCAAATGAGATCTAGCCTAAGGCTATATATTAAATATGCATATCAAGGCAAATGAAAAAAAATAAACCTGGAGAGGCAAATTGGATAAATTTGCATGCTTGAACTGCTACATTTTCAGGTAGATGCTCAGAAATGATAGCTCGTTTTTTAATAGACTTGCATGTTTATATTAGCCATTTTTTTAAAGCTTTTCCTTGTCTATGAATAAAAGTGCATTTCTTCCTGCTGAAACCTACCTTGTACATTGGAAATGTAAAACATGGCAGTTTGACTAAGCTATAAAAGAGTGTTAAAGTTTTGTCAGGAAAACAAGCTAATATACAAAAAAAAAAAAAAATCCAATAAGGAGACACATTTCCCAAAACGCATGAATAAAATGTAACTATGTGATACAACTCTTCATTTCCCAGTTGGTGTTCTGGTTGCACAAATTATTGCTTCCTTTCAAAACAAATAGCAGGGGGCTAAAGTAAAAATGTTATAGCTCAAATCTCCAGGAAATAAAAGGCTTTAAATTATAATACCCAATGAAGTGATAAACCCTAACGGGTGCAAGATAAACGGGTTGTCATATTTATTTGACTTTGTTTTTGGGGCTACAAAAACAAGGAGAGATTCTTTTTAGGGAAGATAATAGTTTCCAAATTATGAAAATGCTAACCCCCTCCACTCCTGTCCTATCATTGTGTGTGAATTTAAATATTATAATGGAGCACTGAAAATTGGCTTGAGTATTTGCCATCTGCCAGAACCCTAAACAGGCTAGTTTATCTAATCTCTTCAATATAAACATAAGCATGCTCCATTTCTACACTTCCACTTGAAACACGCTCTTGTAAAGAAACTGTTCTGGAGAACCATGGGAGGTTTTTTTCTGTTTCTCTAAATTTTACACAATGACTCACTATCTTTCAGGTTGCCACTCATTTCAATTTCTTTTCTAGTACTCTCCCAGAATACTTATGCCCACGAATTTAGGGTTGTAAAATGCCATGAAACAAATATTTTTGAAATTGTGTCATGCCTCATGGAGTTTATTATCTACATGTGAGTTAGCTGATAAGCAGAGAAACTTTCAGGAAGCTCTGCATACATTTTTTCTCTCAAAATAATAGATTTAAAATGTAAAACAGCACAAACCTTGTCATGCAATGTTTACTGAATACAAATGAGAAAATGAAAACTGAGGCTTGGGTCCAAAAATATTTCCCGTAACTAAGCCATGCCAGAAGGAGGACATTTAGAAGAATATATTATTATTTTATCTCCCAATTCAGCTTCAGTCCAGGTCTAATGTAATTATCAAATACACACACAAACAACGTGTTTTCAAAGGAAACAAAAGCTCCTAGAAAGCCCATTCTCTCTGGGCTTCCAGCTACTCTTCTTAACACACTGGGAAATAAAGGCAGGCGCCTGTGCAGAAAGCAGGTTAACTTCACACTGGGGGTTAAATTAATATTTCAACCACTAAAATATTAGACTGTATCATTATTAGTTCAATTGAACCTAAAACTGTATAAACCCCTTTGCCCCCCAGGGATGTGTTCCTATAAATAAAGTGGAGTTCACACCCACTCTTTTTAACCAGAGCTATTCCTTGCCTTTCTTACGGTACCAGCTGCAATCTTTCCCTTCACATACCGAAGCCTTTCTGCATCAACATTTTTTGAAGGATCACAAGAGCTGCTCCAAAACCCGGAAAAACAAAGGCACTCTCCTCACCATGCACACCAACATTCAGTCCTACACACATTACACTAATTCACCAACTCCTAAAGTGTTAAAATCAACCGCTAACCTACGGTTACTCAATCATCATTCTCTCCAGCTTTCTGTAATACATTGTTAATAATTGCTTCATCAAGGTTACTGTCTTTTATTATGAAGATGCTTCAGGCATTTGGCAATAAGTCCATATTCTGACAATAAGTTGCTATAAAGCAAAAGCATTGGAAACTCTAATGTGCTAACCCCTTTTTTTAATGTAGTGTAGTATTGCCAATAATTCTCATCACTTGTCATCCCCATGAGAGGGGAGGGGGGAGCAAATCAGCAAACTTTCTTCCTAACTTTCTTGTCTCTGTTTCCTTACATTGATGCATTGATCACAAAGTTGGCAAAGAACAGGAGAAAGCACCAATCCACACATCAAACCGACAGTTTGCTAGCTCTCCAAGCCACCCAGACCAGGAAACCTTACAAACCATTGCAAACTCGATGTTTTACACATGGAAACTGAAGGAACCTTTTGTATTTCTACAACTTTACAAAGAGAGAGGGAAGAAAGCGTGAAGATGGGATTCGAGCTTGTAAGAGGTTAAAGTAGTAATAATACTAATAGACACCAGCAGCAAAGCAAGGAAACCGGGAACAGGTCCTCTAAGCAGGTTACAGTCTTAAAAGTGCCATAAAAAAAACAGAAGGACTTACATGATCGGCTAAATTTGTGGAAGATCCTGAGAGTTCTTCATGGTCTGATTTGGAGCTGCCATCCCTTTCATCAATAACAAGGTCTATTGGCATTTTTCCTTTCAAACAACTAATGTACCGATGGCAGAAGTTATCACACAATTCATGAACCTGAAAAGAATAACAAGAATAATAGAATCAATAATGGCAAAATATCGTGTTTCAACTTTTTTTTTGTTTGTTTGTTTCTTTTTTGGTAGCAAGAACAACCCTCTGATCTACTCCACAAGTAACTCTAATTAAGGGGGACAATAGTTGAAGGCAAGGAAACAATAGAGAAATTGTTGCAGCACATATTATTCTCTAGAGACTTGCCCCAGCAACAAGTTAGAGAGAGAGAGATAGTTGGCTCGGACCGGTGTGCTGAAGAAAATTGGATTTGATGATAACATCAGAACACTGAGAGCTGGACCCAAGAGGTACCTCCGGAGCATACACAACCCAGAGAGGTACAACTAGTCACTCAGGACGGGATCAATTCAAACCGGGGCTAAAGAAAAGTTCTAAATGGCCGGGAGCAGTAAAACGAAGATACTTGCTGAGGTTGTGGGAAGAGCCATTCTCGTCCCAGGGCACAGCCCCTGCCGCACAGGGGCCCCTGCCTCTTCCAAACATTTAGTGCTTGCTTGGGTTTATGTGCCTGCCAGAGCTGGAGAGGAGAACGAGTGCTTTCACTTCTTTTTGTTAAACATAATATTTCTGAGTGGGGAAAAGAGCTTCTACTGAGGAAAGGGGTAAGAAGGATGGAATATTAATATTTCATATTAGTAAATATTGAAATTACACACACACACAATTTAAAAAAAAAAGGGAAAAAAGCCAGGCTGGGCATGCCTGTCGGGTATCACATGCTCTGATGGCACAGATTACCGTGTCACACTGCATTACCCCTATCTTCTCTGGCCATGTTTACAAGTCAGCCCAAACAGTCGGGAGGAAGGGAGCGGAGAGAGGAGAGGGGGGGCCGGGGGAGGAGTGGGACACGGGGCAGGGAGGGAATGGCGTGCCCCCCGCCCACCTCCGTGGCTCTTACCTTTTCTAATTCCAAAAGATGAAACCTTAGTACTTGTATGGCTTGAATCATCTGCAAGAAAGTTTTGAGCAAGGGGTTACGCGGGAGACAGGAGCACGGGGGCTGGGCAGAGCCGCGAGCCCGACTGGGAAAGGGGGAAAAGGGGATTGTCAGGGCGCGCGGTCATTATCCAGGATTTTAGATCATTGGTCGCGCTTCAACAATTTTGATCAACTTTAACCTAAGCACTTGATTTTTATCATATTTATTCCAGAAGCGGTGATTAGTGCTTTATCACCGCGATCTTGGAGAAAACTTCTTCCTCTCGTTCTTGTTCACTTCTCAGCACCCCGGCCCTCATCCCTGAGGGTCCACCACAGAGAAGTCAAACACACACTCCCACCCCCACCTCAGCAAGGAGGAGAAAGGGGGGTGAACGTGTGTGTGAATAGTTTGGCATCTTCTTTACAAGCGGATTTAGGCACTTTGAATATTGAAATAGTTCACATTAGCAAAAGAATTACATTAGAAATCTCCAGCTCTGTCTTCTTAAGCAGTTACTTCCTTCACTTTAGCTTTCCGTGGCTTTCAAACGCAGCTTTGCAATGCATTGGGGCTTGAGACTTTGCTCTGGCTGGCTCTAAGAGTGTTGCTCTTTGAAGCCCCTTGACGGCAGCTTGCCGACCGGCCGGCACCCCGCTCCCCTGCCCGCGCAGCCCGGTGCCCGG
>VZRZ01004057.1:244241-260761 GCA_013398175.1 Climacteris rufus | reverse complement strand
CGTCCGCCCCGCGCAGCCCCCGCCCGCCGGCCGTGCCGCCCCGGGCAGACGCGCCGCGGCACAAAGGTGCCGGCCGGCAGCCCCCATCTCTTTAGCATCTCTTTAGCGCTGGCAGTTTTTCGTGTTGTCCCAGTCGCTCAACCCAAAATATGCGGCTTTCCCGCCTTCTCCCCTGTTTCCTTAGGAATGTGCGCAGCAAAACCCCGTCGCCCGGGACACTTGCCCCTTTTTTGTGTTTTTCTGGAGCAACCAGCCGCGGGGGGACGGTGTCCCCGGCTCTGTAGCCTAAGGCCGGCGACCGCCCTGCGGCCCGACCTCCTTGAACACTTCTGAGGGAGGCCTGGTGTCCTCGGCCACGTCGGCACCTATGAAACCTCGAATGAGTCTTTGCATCAGCCTCAGTGTATCGCTGACGTTCAGGAGCATCACTTACTGCCACCAAACCTCTTTATCACCTTTCCAGTCACCTCCAAAACGGGGGTTGTGAAAGTTGTCCCTGAAGCGCAGCCTCCAAGCACAACTCGAATGCAGGAATGGATGAGGAAAGGAGAGGGTTAGGGCAAGCTGAAGTTTGCAAATGCTTTTTCTATAAGTAGCTCACGTTCGCTGTGATCTATGGTGTGAGTTGGGAACTGAGACTTATTGCAACCCCCTTCCCTCTATTGGATAATTAATGCTGATTCATAGCAGGTTCTACCTACGAATGTGTGTTTCATTTTTCTTTACAGGGTCCATGGTTCTTTGGTATGTTTTTATTCCCTGAAAGGTAATTGCACTTGATATTCACTCGGGGAAGGCTCATTAGCCAAGGGCAGGGTGGCGTTGCCAATCTCAGACTCTTTCAACAACTCAATGCAAACATTTGCCCCAGAGGTTCAGTACAGCACTCCCAGCTCAGAAAACAGTCCTCGGGTACAAGATTTCTCTTTAAAAGCCTTAGGTATATATTTTCCTCCCAAGCAGGAAGCATTTTAGTTTAGGGGTTTTTAGATTAACCCCTCACTGCAAGTGGTCAAAGCTATACAAGAAGATTAGACATGTTGCGTTGGACTGCAGGACTTTGCTCTTCCTTTTGTAAATAACTAGGACACAACTTTGGATGAAACAGTAGAAAAGGCACCACATCTTACACTCTGTATTCAGTCCTTTACTCTCTTAACATTTACAAAATGCAGGTCGAAAACATTTTTCCACTGCCCACCATTACAGACCTACATGTGACTTCTTTCTCACCCATGTCTGCTGTCATCTCTTTAGCTCCTTTCATCTCTCCTGTTAAATTAATTACCTCACTAATGGAAGGCAATGAAACTGAAGTATAAGGTAAGTTAGGGAACATAGAGTCGCTAATACATACTATTTTACAAAGGTGAATCCTCCATGATTTTTCTAATTTTATTTTTTCTCTAATTCATAGTTTTCGCTAGCTCATAATTTTGAAAATCTTATTCTTCCAGTTGAGTCTTGTCAGGCTGAGCAGGATGATTCACAGTAATGCTGTTGTCACAGGAGAAAATGGTCCCCACAGGACAATGAAGAGGAAGCAGAGGGACAACATTTAGGCTTAATAAGTTCTCAGACATCACCGTGTTTTCCATGTTAGAATAAAAAATCTAGGAATTTGTATTTTTTGTGTATTGGATGGGATATTCTCCTTGGTAATACTGCTAAAGGGCAGAGACTGGTCTTAATTCCAAACAATTGGCCCTGTGTCTGAAGTGTACGTCTAACTGTCTTACTGTGTTTACATACTTCTACTCACTATGATTTCCCCATCACAGTTAGCCAATAACTCAAAAAGCAAAACTCATCTGTGCAGTATCACCACTGACTTTAATGTTAGTACATTAGAAAGGCAATTGTCTTACACTGCATGACTACACAGCAAATAGGTCTAAAAGACTAGACACATGTGTCACCAGTTTTAATCCTCACTGACCAGAAGGGCTACCAATCATTCTACAAACCTCACCTATTAGAGGGACCAAATGTTCAGAGAAAAACACCTCAGTGCTGGGAATCTCTGTCAACAATGTTTTCCATGCTGGTAGTCTTCAGTATCAAGCCCAAACCTGTGTCCCAAAGTCCCGCTGACGGAAGGAGAGCATGGATGAAGGACAAAAAGCAGGATTCTGCAAAGTGGTTTAGCAGGATGCCAGACCTGGAGGTATGAAGTGCTCAACTTTCCAGGTCATACTGATAGTAAATGTGTACAGTCAGCACCCTTCCAGTAAGCCCTCAGTACAAGAAAACATCAGTCCTTTAATTCAGACTTTGGTGATTCACAGCCATGGCTTTTTTGACACTTTAAGTATCTCTCATGTCATGGTGGTACATTCTGCTTTTTCAAAAGAGTTTTTCAAGGTGAACTGGCTTTTCAGTGGTGAAACATGATAAAGTTAATGTACTAATAGATTTCATTTTTAAAGTACATGCTAAATTTAAAACTTGTCTCTTGCATTTATAAACCATCACTAATAGTTCTATTGATCAATGATATAAATAGCTCTAGCAGAAGTTTTCTTTGATGTAGATAAACATAAGCAGCATTGAAAAAATAACACACAAGTGATTGTTCTGTACTCTTACCTTTAGGCTATATTATGATCACAATAAGACCTATCTAGGCATGTGTCATACTGGATAATATTAGTTCTTGGGTGTTTCAGGGCACATGACTTTACCTTGGACTTCACAACAGCTGAGACTTGTCATTTAAAAGCATGGTACTGGCATTAGCTCTACTAATATGTAATTTTTCACCCATATATTGAGATTTTTATAATGATTGCTTCACATTAAATACTCAGATTCTTTTATTTCTATTATTCATGTGCCAAGCTAAAAATAAACATTTGAAATATTTTTATCTTTTATGGAAGAGATGATAAAGCTATTCATTTGAAATGAACTCTTGGATGTATTCAGCTATATTTTCTGGGCTCAGATCTCTTATTCCCTGCTGGGAACCGCACATCAGATTGCAGAATTTTGCTCAATTTTCCTTCAAAATATTGACCAAGAAGAGTCTAGGCAAACACTTTCCAATCATTCACAATATGTTAATTTGGGCTTTTAATTTCATTACTCTTGATGTGTCACTGATCACCTATTGCACTTGCTCTCTTTCCCAAAAGGTTGGTTGAAATTATTTAGGAGACTAAATGAGTAATAAAAGTGCCCAAAAAATATTCCTGTCTGTGTCTGCATGCTTTTGTATTGTACAGGTAGTCATTCACAGCCTGATTCTGCCACTCTTCCATTCACTAACAGCAGGATTTGGTCCCTAAAAAAATTCATCTAATATTTGTTCAAAGAAAAATCCTTCTTGCTTTAATATTGAAATGTCTGGTCACAAACATGATTAAAACAAGAGCCATCTGAACCCCCTAGAGCTGTTTTGCAACTAGAGTTGCAGCATGAAACCAGGAACAACCAGTTTTGCCGCTGTAGGTGGATTTGATCTTTTAGGCATTATGTAACATCACCAGTTGCCTTTCTTCCCCCTGCTCCTTGTTTAACTTCAGATCACTTCCCCTGGAACATGGCTTTTGATACACAAGTAAGATAATATTTTTGATCGAAAAGCAAATTTCTTTTTATTGTTGTTTCCAGACTTGTTTCACTGAAAAAGGTCCTGTCTGTAGCCAATATATTCATGGTAACTGTTCCTGAAACAAAAGCTAGCAAGATTTTTAGTATTTGAGAGAGGTATTGCTTTCATGACACAATCCTCCATAAATGGGAAAAAACCATACACATATCTCAGCCCTGCTTTCCTTGGGCACCTAACAGTTTAACAGACTTTTTTTTTAGCTTAACAACCATGAAAAGAATGGGATTTTGGACTCACTGTGCTGCAATTAGTATACTTGTTAGGTGGAGTTTTTCCTGGGAAAGGGTATATTATTGTACCGTATACTTAAGTTGGGTAAGTTACCAAATTTACCACAAAAATAAGTAAAGTGTAATATTTTTTTTTTCGTCTGAGAATGAAGAGTTATCAGGGGACACTTTTAAGTCAGAGGAACAACTTTTTACTCAAATCTGGAGATCCGAACTGTCCTAAAGCCTGAAACACTAGGATGAGACGGTTTAGTCTTGATATTTCTTTCTCAATAAAATACTAAATAAAGCCATTGCAATTCCAATGAAACATGCTAAATGACGTTGATGTGAACACAGAGACAAAGAAAAAACAGTCGGAAATAGTTCATGGACCTCTTTCTCTTCACTTAATCAGGAGAAACTCTAGTGAAGTTAATGGAGTTACAGTGGTATAAGACTCTAGTAAGGTGAGAATTACCTAACTTGTGTTTAACTCCATGCTATTACTTTAAAAACAGAGTTTACTTCACTAAATAACCTGAAAATAAACACAAAACAAAGGGCAAATCAGACAAATTACAAGTAAGCATGCATGCCAGAAAGGTAAGTGCAAATTAGATTTGAATATTCATGAGTCACAAATCATTGACAGTTTGAAATAATGCAAAGCAGCTTTATAAATGAGGTTAAGGCAAGGGACATCAAAGAAAGGCATTGCTAAATCAATAGCAATTTGATTGTGCATATACTTGTAAATTGTGGTTATGGTTTTTGTGACATAGGAGCAAAATACCACACATGTAATGAAGAAGGAACACATAAATATTCTTTTTGAATGTGTTACATTTTTGCAATTCAGCATGTGCTTGGAGGCCTGGAATGTATAAAGTGACCAGATATCATTTTTAAATTTTTTCCCCCAGGAGAATTATAGTTTCCTTTGAGTATCCAATCTCCTGTGTTGTGTTGCTTAGTATGACAAAAATTCAGTTGTCAACAATACCTGAATAGCCATACTGCAAAATAGAATAATTACTCACTTCATTTGACTTCAGTAGAAGGATCACCTGCTAATGAAAGTCCTGTCATAAAATCATAGCTAGTGGAGATTCTACTTGTTTCAGAGAATTTAGCTCTCAAATGTGGGAATCAGAGACGTTGCAAGTCTCAGAGCAAATTGCTGGGGCCCAGAGGTTTAAAAGAATGATCGCTTGAAGGATGTCCATTTAACCCAGAACTTCGTAATTTTTCTGGCTGGAAGCATCAATAAAGTATTGGGTCTCCTGTCTTATTTGTGAGTTCTGTGGATATTAGAAATTGAAATGTTTAAAATGTTGATGAGAACACAGAAACAAAAGGCAAAACTGCCCATTTAAAATTACTCCAGGGTGTTTGTTTTCCCCAAGGGATTATATTTTAATTACTTAATACTTACTCCAATATACTAACCAATTCCCTGTCTTCAATGACTTTTACATCCCGTGTGCCATCCTTACTCACCAGTATGACAGATGAAGCTTCACCAGGTCAAGTGAAACTAAATATATATATTTACCAACACTGATAGCAAAATCAAGCAGGGATATCCATTTGGAAATGGTGTAGAGTACTCTGGTTCTATAAGAAAAAGCACATGACTTCTTGTAGTGCTGCCTTTAAAACCATCCACTCACATGAATTAAGCTGGCAATTAACTCGTGTCAAAACATTGTAGAAGGAAAAACCCAGATGTTGAATAATTTAGGAAAGGGATAACCTTATGTCCACCACAATCCCCTACATGAGCTTGTCAGAAGCTGATGTATTTCTCATGCCATCACAATATCAGAAGATATCTGTATGTGCCATGCTTGAATTCAGCGAGATTTCTGCAGTAAATTCTTTAACTCTGTGAATTTCTCAGCATGAACAACCAATAGATAAGTTCGAAAGAGTAACTCAAGAATGTAAAAGGCCGAATTGCTGTTTCAGGAATGTTCCCTTCAACTTTCCCAATCTGTGCAGAGAGAAATTAATCTGCCCTCAGGAAGAGTGAAAGGGAAAGTCACGTCTTGGGCATAGCAGAGATCTTGAAATCAACAGTCTTATATTTTCTTCTGGGTCTCTCACTGTGACTGGCCAGGTTTATCAGAAGTGAATTATATGCATCCTACCACATCTATAAAAGGAAACTCACAAGAAATAGCTTTATGGTTCTGTGACATGGAATTAGTAAGTCAATATGAGATCCTCTGATGCGAGATACCAGTATATGTCCAATACGTTAACTTTGTAATCCCTGTTCAAAGCTCTTTATTTAGATTACATGATACTGCAAGTTTTGTTTGCTTGTTTCTAACCGTGTGTACCTTCAGTAAAGCACATCTTCATTTAAATGAGAAAATACCATCTCTTTACATCAGAAATTATTGTCAAAACAACTTCTGTTTTTAGACTTACATTGCACCTATCACTGTGTAATATGAATGTTGCTTAAAAAAATGTGGTTGTCCTGCATAGAGTCAGCTTTGACTAGATATTGCATTACTTATGAAAATAGGTCAATGGTGTTACAGACCATTCTTCAGTTCAGCAGAATACCAACAGCCTGTGTCAGGTGAAAGTTTCAAAGAGTTGAGTTATTTTTATTTTATGGCAAATTATTTTTTCCTGAAGAAAATGGAAAAAAAGTGAGTTAAGATTATCACAACCAGAGAGTATGACTCTCCACAGTATTCAGAAACCTGATTAATTTAATCAGGATTTTAACTGCTACTTCATTCCTATATTTCTTTCTCTTCTGTTGGTGGAGTTTTCTATATCTTTTCAAAAAACTGCTTTGGCTGGTAATTTGTAAGCCCTTCTCTACGTCTACTGATACTGATTTCTGGCATGTGACTTGGAATATAAATATTTACAGACCTAGTATATCATAAGTGACCTGAAGCAGGCAGTGCAGAGCAGCTCATATTAGACCACCTGAATGCCATAACTCTGTTATGAATTATCAAATCAAATAAAGGGCGACTTGGGTCCCAGTATATAACTTAGATTTATACACTCCTATACACCTCTTTCCAGGTTGAAGAGTGTAAACACTGCTTTTGAGAGCTTGCATTTTTTCGGACTCACACAATAAGCTGTGTTGGAAGGCACTCATCAGGATCCTTGAGTCCAACTCCTGGCCCTACACAGCACCATCCCCAAGATCACACCATGTGCCTGAGAACATTGTCCAAATGCTTCTTGAACTCTGTCAGGCTGGTGCTGTGACCGCTTCCCTGGGGAGCCTGTTCCAGTGCCCAAACACTCTCTGGGTGAAGAATCTTTTTGTAATATCCAACCTACACCTCCCCTCACAGAGCTTCCTGGCATTTTCTTGGGTCCTGCCACTGGTCATCTGTCACAGACAGAAGAGATGTCCCTCCTCTTTCCCTCACGAGAAAGCTGTAGACTGCAATGAGGTCTCCCTTCAGTCTCCTCTTCTCCAGGCTGAAAAGACCAAGTGATCTCAGCTGCTCCTCATATACCTTCTCCTCAAGGCCCTTCACCATTTTGTTCACCTACTTTGGATGTTTTCTAATAGCTTTTCTGCATCAGCACCTTTGGCTGTCTTTGCCTTTCATCCCCTTTCCTCCTCTTGTGCAGAAAAAAACAAGACAGGAGGTAACTCCCAGAAGGACAAATTTGCTGCAGTTAGTTTCAAATTTCCCGTGCAGTAATCATGTTCAGCTGCATTTTGAAGAAAAATGTATTTCTATTGTATTTCTAGGCCTTTACTCCTTTCATTACAGTGTACACCAGGTTTCTTTGGGGGTGAAGGACAAAGCTATAATGATCTCCACTACTCCCCCATGTCAGGGTCCTCAAAATCTTTCATGATCAGGGCATGGTTTATCCACATTTGAATTATTCAACTGGGAGAGAACAAAAGTGTAATAGTGGGCCTCATATCCAAATCTCTGTGGTTCCTGTCTTCTTGGCATACCTTATGAAAAATCAAAATCGTATTTTGTGTATGGTTGCCTGGGGAAGATAGGGGAATGAGATGGGAATAAGATGAGAAGACAGCATAGCTAGTTTTTATTCCTCTCTCTAAGTCAGTCTGTGTTGGGATTTTCTGTGGGTCTTTGATCAGAATGCAGGAAGGAAAAAGGAGAAGACTAAAGGTCAAAACTGACCAACACATCCATGGAGAATGGAATGGAAATGAAAACAGCAGTGCTAGCAATCTCCTATCTGGTGAAAGCAAGAACTGCTAAGGTGAGCAGAGCAAGGATGGCTCAGGAGACACGAGACATTAAACACCATGATCCGCTAGCAAATGAACCACCAGTTTCATTTCAAATGAACCACCACAAGGCAGTCTTGGCTGGCACGTCAGTTAGAGACAAGGAAAGTGATGTAAGTTAACACAATGTGAATATCTGTGGCTAATTTACTGTCAGCAAGAGATCACAGTGTATCCCTGAAGCACCAAGGGCCTGGAAATGAAGCTTTTGAACAGAAATAAGTCCATTGTGATCTGACTGAAGACACTGTTGTTACACTATTGTTATAGTAAAAGAAATGGATTAAAAATTATTAAAAATCAGGTAAAATGTTCCCAGAACATTGCTTACATATCTAATCAAATGTAACACAAGACAGTTTCCCTTAAATATGTAATACATCCCCAAGTTCTCCTTTGTTGATGCAAGAACGCAGCTCTCCTTTTGCGGCATATGTGTACTATAGGTTTTCCCGCCTAAATTTTACCCAAATTGCTAATGCTTCTGAAATAAAAAAATAATTACATAATACATTTTCTCTTTAGAGTAAGTCTAGCAATTGCCAAAAACTACTTGTCAATACAACATTAGATCATGTGTGACCCAGACCTCACATGTGTCAACAAGTATATTTGTCTCCTTCTGTTATTTCAAATTACAGGAGAAAGAGACATCATCCTCACTGATCAATTGGGAAAAAAAGTGCTTTACCTTTTGTTATTTCAATGCCATCTGTTAAAATAAACCAAATGCCAAACTTACTACATACTCAGGGCACTAAAATGGTTTTTAAATTTAGCTTGTGTATTCAAGGAAAGCAATGCATTTCTATATACTCTGACTTCTTTACATGAATTATTATGTACTGCAAGTGACATCTACTGGAGAAAGCAGAGCTAAATGCCTACTCTACAAACTTCTTTTTTTTGCTATTAAAAGGGCCTCCCCTCCAGGAAATACAGCTGTTATTTAATAGAAATCTTGCCTCTTTGCCCATTGAAATGCAGTTACATAAGTGCATTCAGGGTAGTTAAAAGAAAACTGCCCTTTTTTGACACAGAATGTACAGAAGGCTTTTTCTTTTTTCTTTTATTTTTTTTTTTAATAAAGAAGTTGTTAGTATCACAATCAGTTTACAATAGAAGAATTTTTGAAAGCAACACAGTGAGTAGTAATCCATGGTGCTATGAAATTACTCTGGGTATTTTATAAAAATATTCACAAAAAGAAATGTGGCTACAGGTTGAAATTGAAGCTTGTTTGTTAACAGATATTATACTTCAACAGAAATTTACTTGAAGACCTAATGCAGAACCATACTACTGTCAATAGTATTGACATTACTACCTAGAAAGTCTGAAAGCCTGTGTATTACATTACTTAGTGTTTGAAGCTGTCTATTGGACATAAATTCATAAATACCTGCGCTATTTTAAAATGCTTACAATCTGTACCTATCAAATGTTGCATGAGTTTAGTGCCTAAGAGGATCATCTTTAAGAAACACCTCTTCTATCAGTGAAATATGATCAAACTCGCAGGAACACCAGGAGCAATGTGGAAAGCTGTGAACTCAGAGGTTCAGTGCCACTCAGAGCTCCCAGGAATGTCATTGCTTCTTAATATGGTCTCTTAAATTCTTGCCTAAAAGCCAGTTCAAGTCCTTGTTTAGATGAAGCATCAAAAAATTGAGTCTGTTCTTACTTGATACTAACACAGTGAAGCCTAATCAACAATTCCAAGCACTTTTAAAACTGCAATGGCAAATCATTTCTAAAACCACTTAAAATTTGAAAGAAATTTCCCGAGTGTAGACCAAATCCTAGGGTTTAAATGAATATTCCCCACCAAGCATGGAAATGAATTTCTGAGCCAGAGAAATCAGGTCAGAAAGTAAATCAGTAGATAGCAGACATTCAAAAATTTGTTTACCCAAAGCAGATCTTAATTTATTTGCAATTTCCTCCATCAAATATACTTCCCTTTTATTTTATAAGGAAAATTTGATTTTGAAGGTTAGGCTTTAATGCACTGAGAAGGGATGTCCTTTTATGCAGCAGTCAAAGGAAGATACATTTGTCTGTTTGGAAAAAGTGCAGGAGGAGAGATACCAATAATTGTTAAAATGAGATTAAGTGGATAATCTGTATGTAATATGTCTGGGCCTGATTGTCCCCTCTAGCAGAAGAGACTAAAGGAAGGATACTTCCCAAAGGATTTCCATGTAGAAAAGGCTCCTGAACTGTTCCAGGGCAGGTGAGTTTTGCTTTCCCCGCTCTCTGACAGAATAGACTGGGGAAATGTCTCAGACATGCTGGATTGCAGAGTTCAAAACCATCTGTGTGGAGATAGATTGCATGTGTTCACCTGTGTTGTAAGTTCTTGGCGCCTCACTCCATCCTTTGGCAATAATGCTACATCCATATTCATCCTCAAGCTTCCCTAGCTCCTGGCTATCTCCTGTGACTCATGTTTTCCACAATAGATATGGATGAATCACAGGAAGATACATCTCAAATTTAGTCCCTTCCAAGAGATTCCTCTCTACATTTTCTCTTTAGGAGCCCTCAGGATTTCCAGAGTGCTCATAAAGGATCTTGAGAAAGAAGGATAATGCAAAAAAGTGATTGATATGAAGAAAAATCATTATCTGAATATGTAGAGCCTTTCACCTTTATTCTTGGAAGCATATCAAGACTGTCAGATTTTTGGATACAGAACTGAGAGGTTAAGTCAACACCCAAAACCTACTGATTTTTAAGCATTAGTATTGCCTGTTAAAATTGGACAGGCACTAAAGAAAATTGCCATGCCATTTAGTCAACTAAACTGGACCTCAACCTTTGCCTGTGTCATGTAATTCATAGTTTACAAGTTCACATTAATGGAAACTGCCAGAAATTAACTCCTGTTGTCTGCATGATTCAAGATTTGTCCCATCAAGCAGAGGCTGATCTCTTCAAATATGTTTCCATTTCTGACCTAAACTAAGCTTTTCAAACATTAAAATTAAATTTCAATATCATCTTCTAAGCAGTGCTTGCCAAATGCCTTACAAATGTTTAAAATATACATACATTTTTAGAATTTGAAAGGGGCACACATTTAAAAAAATCAGCCCTACACAATAATCTAGCTTTTTGCTGCAATCAGTGTTCAATCATTTTTGTTCTGCAATTTCGCTTTTCTTATTTTCTCTAACAGTTGCTAAATATAGCAGTTGCAAAAGTGAGAATGTAAATTTCCCATTGGAGAATTAGTTCTGATCAGACTCTACTTTTACAGTTTGGTGCATTTATATTAGTGTAAGGGAAGTGTAAAAGGGTGAAAAAAAAGAGAAGTAGATAATTAGGAGGGGAAACAGTACTACAGATCCCATTTTGGCATTAAGTACCCATGCAGAAGCATTGAAATACACATGCTAGCCATTAGAAAGGAGAATGTGTCCAGAAAAGCAGCTATTTGAGGCATGAATCATAAAAACATCTCTATGATGGTGATGATGAGAAATAATTTTTACAGGTGGAAAAAAAAAGTGTAGGCTTGTTCATGGATATGGTTTGATCACAGAAGACAAGCCAAAGCCTCCTGACTACACTTTATAGTAAATGATTATATGGTACTTGATTATGTGTGTCTTGACTTCTGGTGTGAGGAATATGACTGCCATTTCCTGTGGTTTTGCATGAGACATGTGGGAGCAAGATTACATCTTTCATGAACTGCCAACCTGATTTCACACTGTCTTGAAAAACATGTCCTCTGGGGAGGAGTATCCACAACCAAGTTGATGTTCTGGATTGCTCTTTACTTTCTGACCTTTAGATTAGCAGGGCTGTGCGAGCAGGTATTTGTAAGAGTATATATGTCCATCCATCTGTCTAGTGTCTCTGCTTCTAAGGTGGCTGCTGTGCATCCTTTTCTCTACCTGAGGGGTACAACATCTTTTCTTTCTCATGAAACCTTCCTTTCAAAAGGTTTCAGATGAAAAAAAAAAAAATCTGAATTGGTAGACAAAAAGATTCCCATCTAAGTAGAGCTGTTTAGAAATCTTCTGAATATCCATTTTGATAATCCAATGCCTAGAGAAGTTCACTGCTGAAATGCAACATCTGGAGGAACTGCATTGCTATATAACAATGCTAAATCTGTTATTTACTTGAGATTCATCTTCTTGTGCTGGTGAGATCAATGTGACCAAAGATTCTAACCAAGTTTCCACTCTTCCAGCTTTAACCTTGCAATATGTGGTAAGCAAGTATTCAAAGTTCATCTGCTTACTTTTTAGAAAATGTCCTGAAACTCTTTCATCTGCACCTTTGGACTGAAAATTTCCCAAGCACATGCTTCTTCTTGGATCTCCTGACATTTTCGGTTCTAGTTCCAACAAAAAGTACTGTAAGCCAGCCTTTCTCATGATGTTCAGCACTCTCATAATTCTAAGATAAGAGAGATCTTATTCTCAGGTGAAAAAGAAATGCAACATTATCTTTAAATATATCTCTGTCTCTTTTAGTTGCTTATAAAAGCTCTGAGGAGTAGGCTAGGAAAAATAGGATACTGGTAGATGCTATATAAGAGTGATCAAAAGAGTACACAGATCCTCTGGATACTCTTATAGGGAAACTCTTCAATTTTTGCCTCAGAGAAGTGTCAATACATTATAATGCACAATATTAAATGAATCAGAATACTAATATATTCTCTGACTGTACAACTTTTTATTATCACAGCAAAAATAAAATATTGAGATAAAAGATGTTCAGATAATATTTCCATATACTTTAATTAGGTTATATACGTAAATATATTTTAAATAAAGAAAAGGCTTTTAGATACATCAGTTCTTAACTGGCTTTTCAGGTAAAAGCAGACCAACTATTTCTTTGAGATGTGTGTGTCTGATAGACTGTGAAATAAGCTGTCCTGAATTTCTCCTCTTACATTGCATACTACTGTTTTATACTTCTAATAAAGTAGGAAGGAACTTGCTTATATAGAAGGACCTGAGGTTCCAGTATATAAGCAAGGTTGTTTACACATTACTTCATACTTTTTGCAAGATGGTGCCACAGAGATTCAGAAATTCCAGATATAATTTTAAAGCAATTAAAACACACATTCATGAATAACGACAAATTTACATTATTTTCAGACTTCTAACATGACAAACCCAGGTACTTGTCAAAAATTCCTCATGCTACAAGGAGGCCTGTTGCTGGAAGCCCCATATCATATTGTGTAAAGAGAAAAAAGTTGTCTAAAATAAGAGGACATTTCATAAACTGGAAGTATGCTCAAGTGGTTAAGCTGTAGATCCTGGAAAGTTTATATGTGTTGCAATCCCAGAAATTCCGTAAGTAGCATTAAGATAATATTTTTACAGGTGACCACTGTGTTTGCCATTAGTGGAGTGCCCCCTTTGCAGTATTTTGGTGTTGACTTCTGGAATAGCTTTCAGAAGTGTCAGTGTATATACTGGAAGCTGTGAATATGGCTAGCACTCTTCTTTTGAGAACGAAAAAAACACAAGCTGGGAGCCAGGAGCTCTGAGCCTGCCACGGATCCGCTTTGTGGCCCAAAACTGGCCATGCTCCTTTCCTCTCTCAGTTCTCTCATCGGTGGAAAGAGAATGATAATATTTTTCACATAAGATGCAATAAAAATAATTAATGAGTTACTACGGCAAAGCCCATGAAGACATGAATAATTTGTGTATTCTATGTAAATTTGGATGGCAGTATTATAAATTAGGCAGGGACTCACACATGGAGTGGAAAAAATAAAAGGAGTTATAGTACAGGATACTTATTCCAGCCAATGGACAAAGTGGGACAATAGTTTTGTGAAAGAAGTGTGTGCAGTCACAATTAAAATGTGTGGAATAATGTATTAAAGTGAGGCAGCATGACATTGCTTGGCAAGTTTCCTTCTTGCATTTTCTATCTTGCAAGGGACTTTCAAGTATTAGACTCTACATGTCATTTTTTATCTCAGTTTATCAAGAACTAGGCAACTATAAGAGGTCAAGAAAACTTAGAGCCAGAAATCAAATGTGAACATACCTCTCCATTCCTGTAATAAACCAGCCCAAGACATTTTTATGGTCAGATCCTCAAGTGCTGTGAAAGGGTAAAGCTGTGCTGAAGTCAATGGAGCTGTATTCAATTTACCCTGGCTCAGGACGCGGCCCCTAATCCTTTAACAAGATTTTAATGTTAGCCATGTGATTTCTATCTTAAAATCCCTGCAGGCAAGGCTTGGATTGAGCAGGGGTATGATGGGGAAGAAACCTGAAGAATTTTTCTTAGGTTGTTTTTTTTTTTTTTTCATTTTTAATTTTTATCCTTGGCTGTTATCCGGTTCTTCAAAAACTCAATGTTCACTTGGAAATAAAAAAAATGTACTGTTGTAGAAAACCCCTTGAAGCTGTGAAATGAAAGCTAACTGGTTCTGAGCTGCATTCTTGCATCTGAAGAAGCTCTGGAAGTTTTTCTTTGTGTAGAGTGATTCATTAACTGAAACACCTATTAACAAAAATGTCAAGGTTCTGAAACTGTCAGTCTAGGACTTGGGAGTTTCAGACGCCTGCCTGTTGTGCTTGGTCAAGGATGTATCTGAAGATCCCACCAGAAATGCCAAAGCAAATAAACCCAATAGTGCCTGTCAGCGCTTCAGTTTTTCCAGGTCAAGCCTTACCTTCTTGAACTGAAAAAATATTAACAAAGTACACCCATCTTCTTGTCAGCCTTGCAAATACAAAAAAGAATCTGAAATTTAGAAATTTTAAAAGAAGCACAGCAAACCATAAACTACTTCAAGACTCGAACCAGTGAAAAAGATCATCTAGGTATAACAGTCCAATGCCCTACATGGAAAGCTTGTCTTCTGTGAAAGCCTTTGAAGTTTTATCAAATTGCATTTGGAGCACATGTAGATATGATGCATTAACTACCTCTAGGGTAAAGTTTGCCTTCATCTCATTGTCCTTGTGACTTACATTTTGTTTTTGATGTTTATATACACATTTCTACGTCCTTTCAAGTTATTATTCCTTAACATGCCATTTCCAACCTAAGCTAATAATCTTTCTCTCATTTTGGACTATTGCCATTTAAGTGTTTACAGACTGTTATCATAACTTCTTTTTCTTAAGCTCTAACCATGAAGTATCCTTAGCTTCTCACAAAATAGGTCACACCTTGTAATACTTGTTCCTGTCATCATTTCCAGGAGTATCTCTAAGACATGTGCTGGGCATACTGAACATAATAGCAGACAAATTTATTTACAAAAGGTAATGAAACAAAAAAAAATTTTGAAGGATATTCTGAATAGCTTGACTTCTCCAAGTAGCACAGAATCTGGCTAATGATAAGAAGTAGAACACCACATCAACCATTAGCAATAAGCTAATAAAAATCTTAATTCATGTCTCTTTGTTTTCAAGAATAGGTCTGCTACTTGTGCAACATCATTAAATTGAAACCTCATGTCCAATATGTTGTTATCTCTCACCCCAAATCTTTTCCATATTACTCTTCTTCCTACAGAATGTTCCTTTGATTTTATGCCAAATAGTGTTTTCCTCTAAGTATATTATTTTACATTTGCCCACATTAAATTGTATTCATTTTAATGCTTTCTAAGCTCCTCTGATGTTTGCTGTTTCCAGTCCTTCCTATTTTGGTGTCATGTCTAAATATATTTATTGTACAATTTCCTTTCTCTTTAAGATCAATAGGGCAAAACCATTACTTTAATGTCTTGATTTTCAAAGATGCTGAGCACCTGTCTCTCTTGGAGGCTTCATTAGTAACTGTGTACAGAGATGAGCAAGTAAAGTTACTTTTTTTTGGCATCATGCTAGAAAAAAAATTGAAATAATCTGACTTCTGGATCAACCTAAACCTAAATGATTATTTCTTTTCTTCCGAAAATGCAAACTGAGAAACATTCCTTTTGGATCAACAAAAAGGTTCCTATTAATTTGAGGAAAAACACTTTTTTTCACTTCCTTTTAAAGAAAAGTTATTTCCCTGAAAATTAAAAACAGAAACATTTTGAAGTGACATAGAATTTTAAATAAAAGTCAACTAATTTATTCTTTATAAAGGATTAAATGGAATAATCTTTCTCATTTTGGTGCTTAAGCTGGTCTCATGAACTTGACATGAATTCTTAATTTGTTTTATTTATTTTAATCTGCCAAAAACTAGGGATGATAAAATGTGATTTCAGAAAACTGGATGTTAAAAGAATAGATAGCTAAAAAACTAACTGTAGAAATCTGCACTTCCAGCTGCTCTTCCAGAAGTTAGGTCACATGTGCATGGCTCAGCTGGAAGCTTCTCTCCTTCCAGGCTGGGTCCCCAAATCCCTGCTTTGGCTAGGTTTCTGTTCCCAGTTCTTGCCTGATACTGACTTGAAAATGCTACTTGG
>VZRZ01004057.1:211336-244204 GCA_013398175.1 Climacteris rufus | reverse complement strand
TTGTTTGTTTGTTTGTTTTTGGTGGTGAAAAAATAGAATTGAAACAATTCTGGTAAACTCTATTTGCTGTGGAAAATTTGGTCTCTACTCCACTGTATACTGTTGGTATACAAAATTTTCTCATTACACCACTGATGCCAGGGACACTGTGCCTCAGGACAGACAATTTTCTGCACCCATTACCCATGTGTGCACCCATTACTTTAGCTGTCTAATAGCTGGTGTAAGGGGAAAGTTTTTGGAAGTGCCATCATATATCCATATCCAGCAGTATGAGAATCCCATGGCACTTTTGAACTGGAAGGAATGAAATTTTTACCTGAATGCAGTTCATTGACACCAAAAAATAGGTTGAAGAGAGTAATTTTCTCCTACCTTTATTAATGTAGGTGTTCCTTTGAATTGCTACAAAATAATTAAGTATGGACCTAAATTTTGATCTGTAGAGCATTCTACTTCCTAGCTAATTCAAAATCCATGAAGAAGCGAGATATTTAAACCAGCTCTTAGTTTAACAGAGAAAGAGAATAAGACCCTCTGGCAGAAAAATCTAACCTCAGTTTAACATACAAGTGAACCCTGTATAGGTCATTTGTGTAAAGATATTTTGGACGATGGTTACTTTGTAGAATATTCAGTTTAAGCACTATCCCCACTCTCCTACCTACAATTTAAACACTATGCCCTTAACTTCCTTGACAAGATGGGTTTTCAAAGACCTCTCTTGGGAATCAAAACAGTAATTACTTGTTCATCAGGCTTGAGAAGTATGAGGTCTCATTTTTATATAGAGCTCATTAAAATAGATTTGGAAGATAAATGCAAATATATGAAGAAGTGGGAAGAATCCCTAGGTAGAGAGATTTCATTCAAACAGTGGTCTGCAATTTGGCACAGAGCAACTACTACTTCCATAACTATTATTAAAAAGAAAGTCAGGATAAAATGATAGTTAAAGTTGTCTCTTACCTCTTCTTGCGCTACAAAAATACATACAATTTTTTCTGAGTCTGACAACAGGATGAAGAGAGGAATGAAAGATTTGTTCCTGTTTGGTAAGAATGCCTTATAACCCAACTGTTGACCCTGCATCAATACTGAATTCTGAAGTTACAGAACTACTGGAGTTAGAATGCCTCATCAACCCTCTGTTAAATTTGAGAAACATTCCATGAGACACTATATGGCAAAGTAAATATTTTGAGTCTATTTCATTGACTAGATCTTCTGGTCTCCTAGGCTGTGTATTAGAGGATGGCAATACAGGTAAGTCACAAGTGTGAGATGCCAGGGCTCATCTGCAGTGATGCAGACACCTTGGCCCCTTGTTTAGTAGATATATTGCCCATTTTCTGATGCTGGAACAGGATTATGCCTGGTCATATATTTTCTAGTGTTCTGTTCAGAGTGGTTTTAAATTTCTTGTGCACTGAGGCTGCCTTTTTCTCTACCTTTAAAAGATATTTTTACTTCTACAAAGTAGGTCTTGCTGTTGAGAAGTCAGTAGCTTGTAAATACTAATAAGAAGCCTTAAATATGGACACAAATTAATTTCTGAAATCTATAAATGGGTTTCAAACTCCAAAAAAGCTCAATATTTGGCCATTAGCTCTATCTGGAATACTCCTAAATTATTATCCTCATGTGAGTCCTTATCCTTATGTGAGTTTATTAATATAGAAGAACTATTCTGAAAGTAGATACTGAAGTAGATAGCAAAATTCCTTTTTTTTTAACAGAAAGTTTTGCAGATTTTAAGGCCAGAAGACATGACAATAAACAAAAGTGCCACCTAAATTTTACACTATGCTCATAATTTCTGTTTAAGATATTGTGCATTTGGGAGATGCATTTCGTTTTGAAGATTGCAAACAATAAGTATTCACCATCTCCTGATAGATAGCTCCACAGTTTAATAAACATAGCTTTTAATATGTATTTCTAATGGAAGTTTATGTAACAACATCTTCAAACTGCTCACAGCATGCCTTTCTATGTTGGACTAAAATATTTTCTATTATTACGAATATCTTCATGTTGTTCCTTGAAGACCGTAATCTAGTAATCTGTTATATTTTATCTTCACTAAGCAAACAGACTGATTTTTATTCTGACTACAACAGATGCAGGTATATTTAACAATCAGACCTATAATGCTATCACCAAACAAGATGAAGATGGAGTGTTTTCCACAAAGTCACATTCCTCTACATTATACCATCACCTTCAATTCTTCATTGGTTACATCACATTATTAGCATTACTTAATTCAGGGTTCATGTCAGCAGTGTAGGGTAGAGTCATGTAGACTTTTCTTTTTAAGATGTTGGCACAATATTAATTTTTTCAAGATTTGTTAAAAGCCAACATTATTATCTTGTGGAGTTTCTTAGACAATATCTTAGATGATGTCCTCTCTATTGTTACCAATAGACACTATTTTCTTCTCTATGAAATGCAAAAGTACAGTCTTTCCAGAACATAAATATTTGTTGAATGCTTCTTCCACTTCTGCAGACTTATAAATTTACATTTGTTGCATAGTAGACATCCGTCATCACTAGGTACTATTTTTTCGAATATACTACAAACCCATCAATAATATTTTTATAAACACCATGGGATATAGAGTTTTTCAGATATGTCAGTTATTTGCATTCTGCTGTTGCTGAATTTTATTCACTGCAATCAATGTCTCATTTCCCCCTCCCCATATTTAATGATTTAAAAATCTTTTGACTTCTGAGTGGGACAGTTTTCAGTTTTGAAACCAAGATTTTGCTTTGTTCCATGGCTAAGCACCTTCCTTCCTTCCTTCCTTCCTTCCNCCTTCCCTCCTTCCTTCCCTCCTTCCCTCCCTCCTTCCTTCCTTCCTTTGCCGGCCTGCCTGCCTTCCTGCCTCCCTGCCTCCCTGCCTGCCTGCCTCCCTCGCTCCCTTTTTTTCTCTTTCTTTTGCAGTAATCCATAATTTTTTCTAAACAGGTCCAAATTATCATTTGCAGCTAGTTTTAGACAATCCATTCCTCTCAAATCTGTAAACAGTTGGGTTTGACAGTATATGTGTGTGTGTCTCCTGCACCAGGGGTCAGCCACTCTCAGTGTGAGTGATAAATGGAGAGGTTTAGAGTGTCACATAGCAGGATTCATCCATTGCCATGAACAATGAGCTGTGGGATCTGGAGAAAGGTAGTGGTTCTCAGTTCTTAGTTCCTACACAGTTCTGAAACTGACAAGAGCTGAAATCACCTAACTCAGACACAAGACAAGATGGAAAGCAAAATGCAGTCGTATATCACTCCTGAAAGACTTCTGGCTGTTTTACTATAGGATGGGATTGTAGCTTCTCTGCACATAAAGAGGAAATTATACTGTACCCACTACTACTTTGATAACTGTTGGTAAATAATTCTTTATCCATAAGGCCAAAGCTACTTCAAGAACTTTCTTGAATTTCCTGAAATGCTTCTTTAATTAGAAAGTTGTCCAGAGTTTTCAGTCTCGAAGGATATTTTAGTGGGTAAAATTTCCTGCACATAAGTTCATATTAGCACCCTCACAATGCAATTTTTTTACATAGCCATCTCAGAATTTTAAAGAGCTGTTCATCCTCTTCCTAGCCTGCTGCTCACTTCTGCACCACTACTCCATCTCCGGATTTATCATTCAATGTGTTGATCAATAAGCATTGCAAATACTTTTTTTAACTTTGTCAATAGTTTTACACCAGATGATGCAATTTTTCATGCACATTATCCACTTCTTGTCCTGTAATTTCCCTCTGTTTCTTAACAGTATATAGCCAATGATTTTAACATTCCAGTGATATGAATCATTCCATTGGATATGCTATTAATCATATATAATTTCTCTCTATAAATTAGTGTATATAACACATTTTTGTTTATTATTCAGACTAGCATTGGCAATTAGGCAACTAAATATTTTTTTTTTTTTTAATGTCTCTTGGTGCCTTAATTCTTTACACACATTCTATTTTGAATGAAAGTTGCATGCCTGAGCATATACACTGTGTTCTAGCTGTGGGCAACATCACTTTAGATGCAAACCTAAAGCCTTCCCAGCTACTTCAGCTGTTTTGTCTCCACATGGAAGATCAAGAGTGTGTGTGTCTGTATGCTGTCTACTGGACAGTCTTCCATAATTACTCAGCTGTTTTTTACCAGATTATTTTTAGAAGCTGGGTTAAATGTTATGATAATAACATTATAGAATTTTCATTAATTTTAAGAGTTTGGAGTTTTCCTCTCTTTGTCAAGAACAAGTGATGTAAGAGTTGTGAAAGTGTTATTATGTTCTCTTGGTCAAAAATCACTTTTTAAGGTATGCAAACAACACAGCAGTAATGAAGAGTTTGGGTGTGAGATAGTGAAAAGGAAAAACAGAAATTTAATACCAAAAGGCAACAATGGACTTGGCTCTTGACAGGTTGAGAGAGATACTTTGAGCTTTAGTATATTACAAGAACAGCACAAATATGCTGAAACATGCTCAAACATAACTATAGATGAACATACAGAGCTTTTTAGCTTCAAGGCTGCCAGCATTCTCAGTAGTTGGCTCCATATTAACACAGCTTTACATTGTTAAAGCTTTCCAAGTTTATAAATATCTTGGAATCCATGATGTCCTGCCAATTTCCTTCATTTTTATTCTAGACATCGGTGGTTTCTGGCATTAAATTTGGTGTATGAACTGAGGATCTGTCTACACATATGTAGGTATCCATACTCTTCTACCCTCTACCCTTATACATGCCAGTCATATGCACTATGTCTGAGCAGACCAGATACCCTGGAAGTGTGGGGAAGTGCATTTGTTCTGCAGCTTGGATGTAATTTGCTAGGAATACCTGGACTTATCTACAAATAACTGGTTAGTAAACTTTTGGTTACAGTTACCAGTATCTGTGCATTCTGCTCCTTCTACCTCCTTAATATCTATTTATTTTCTTATTTTTCAGAACTTTATAGCCATGTAATTTTCTCCCTGCTTCAAGATCTCATGAGCACTGCTCAAGTACAGACATAGCAGATCCTCACCCTCTTTGCCAAACCAAAGATTACCATCATACATGCAGCTGGATAACCAGAGGACTATACCAAGATTCTTGTTCATTTGGGTATGATTTAGCATGAAAATATTTACTACTACTAGGCCATGGGAAAGCAGCTGGGGGCATTGACATGTTACTGGACCAAAGTACTTTGTTGAATGTAGATCTAACACTTGCAGTAGCTGTACTACAAAAATGAGGATGTAAACCCAATGTTCAGCAATTTACCTTCATATTCTGGGGTGTCTCTGTTTGATGGTACTTGACCACAGTTTTTCAATGTGTTGATGAAGAGCTTAAAATACATGTCACCTGTTCTGTACCCAGCAGCATGACATGCAGAAATAAAGACGCAATAGTACTGAAGAGGAATTCCAGGAACAGACTGCACCCATCTCAGTATGGGCTTATTCACATCCTCATAAGTTTGGATTTTTTGGAAGATATCTGAGAACCTGTAGTTGAGTGAACTCACACAGACAGCCACTTACTGCCTTTGTAGTCATCTAATTTTAAATGGAAGGCGTTTTCTGTGTTATAATTAAAAATATGTTTAAAGTTGAGCATTTTCAGCTTGAGGCAGATCTATGCTATTCATTTTTGAAAATAACTTGTTATCTTCTCCTTGTGCATCATAAATAAATGTTACAAAGTGGCCATCAAGCATAGGAAAAGGTTCACACAGACAAATATTGCATATTTCAGAAGACAATTTTTGTAGTATTTAATACTCAGAAGATAGCAGGTTTAGCAGGTAAAGAATACAGAATTTTGAGACAGCAATAATTTTTGTTCCAGTATGACCAAATGCTTGCCAGCAGTTTATAATTTTTCTGAATATTAACCGTGGAGTCTCTGCTGAAGTCCACAGATATTGCAGTCCACTGCTCATCTTCCCTGCTCTGTCACTCCATTGAAATCCTGTGTGGCATTGATAAAGTAACTTTTGTGCTACTAAATTCTCACTGTCTAGTTCAGCACTTATTGAGTTCCTCCTTTCTGTGATTGTAGACAGGATGCTTTTTAAGCATCCAAACAGGTCCATGTCATCAGTTGTTTGACAAGTTAGATATTCGCTCCATTCATGGATACACCACTTCCCTATTCCTCCTGCATACATTTGGATACAGGCTTATTTCCTTCTGTTTTTCACTCTGGACATTGTACTGTCACAAATTCCTTAATATTTTTTCTAATTAAAAAAAAAAAAAAAAAAGGAGAAGCTAGCCCCGACAGGTTTGTACGTTGGGAAGAGTGGGTTTGTTTGGACTTAACCTTCTTTTTGCTTCAAGATGCCAAAGCTAATTTTCACAAATGCTTTTTTTCTTTTAATTCTCTTTTCTTGGATTTGTAGGTGCATTTTGGAGCAGCCATAAAAGTGAGGCTCAGCAGTGACCTTTCTTTATGGCAAAGATGTCATGATTGCAATAGTACTAGGAAAGAAGAAGGACTAGAGGTATCTCTCTAGGCTGAAGAAGTAGATGGCATGAAATGCAGAAAGGCTGATGAAAGTATTCAGTAGGCAGAAACAAATGCAGGAAATGTATTGGGCTGTGTTTGGATGGAATAATACACTGAGGTCTAACAGGTTTTCATTTGTTTTCTACTTGATCTATTATATTGTTGTGTATCAACTTTTCAAAATATCCTTTCATTTCCTTTGTAGTAATAGCTTTTCAAATGAACAGACATGCATAAGTGAAGAAATTAAGTTTATTTTAAAGTGCAAAGCTCCAAACACACCACTCCCTTAATATAAAGCTTATAAAGAGGTAGTATCTGCATTTGGATAAACTAGTATAAAGTTGCTTTCAACAGGTCTTCTTCACAAAAACACACCAAAAATAAGAGCTTGTAATTACTAGAAACTTAAAATGCATTAAAAAAAACCAAAAATAAATTAACCAAAAAAAAAAAAAAAAAAAGAGCACAACAGTCAAATATAACTAATTAGGCATCACATATCTTTCCCATCTATTACTCATCATCATCAACCTGTGTTGACAGGACATGGGCAAAGATAGCAGCCAACCTATCCTTTGCTTGCCTTGAGCCTCTGTCACAGTGGATGCAAGGTAAAGACAAAGATACATTCAGGTTACTGCTACTGGGCTGGCAGCCTTGCTGTCCTGGGTCCACCCCATCACTGCTTAGTTCCCATTACCCTTACCAGTGTTGTGTGCTCTGTAGCAAGTCCCAACTATACATAAAGTCTTTGTCACTTGGGCATTGAGCAGATAATGCAGGTGGCATTGTATTCCCTTATTACTCACACATGACTTTTCCAGACAATTTTAAGACTCACACTACAAGTCCTAAAATGCTATAAAACTTTTCCGCTTGTTTCTCTGTCCTATGAGCCAAACCTAAAACTGAGTAAAGTCAGTGAGAGCACTTAACTGATTGGGATAGGTGGTGGTTCATGCCTTAAGAGAAAACTCCTGACATTTTTTAGAAAAAATATCAAACCAAACCAATCAATCAACCAACCAAACCCCCAAAACATTAAAATTCTTGTTTGGACATCTATACTTTAAAAACAGTCATCTTCATGAGTGTTTATTTGATCTTTAATATTTCAGGCATCTATCAAAAGCCCTAAGTCCATAACAGGATCAATCTAAATCTGCAGGGTCTGATGAGGTAGATTATATAGAATGTACTTATATTTCAATAATAACATTTCACTACTTTTTGGATATATTTTTAGATTACTAATGTGTTTCTCCATTTGGAATAATGATTTCATTAGTTTTAGTCGTTAGTTGTAATTTGGTATCAGCATAAATAACTTGTCATCATGTGTGTTAGCATCTGTTTTAAAACTTACATTATATATGATATTAATATATGTATATAAAAGAATAGTTCTTATTATTGCCAGGTTGTAATAATATTCAGCCAGGGATTACTGTGTTTGATGAAAAAGTAATGACACTTGGATGTCTAATTCTCCATTAGTGTTTTCCTTGCTGTAATGAGCAAAGGTGTAAATATTAACAGCTCTGATTTTCAAGCAGTAATTTAACCTATCATCTATAAATTCAATTTCATAAAGGCAACATACTTCAAAATTGAACTGCTTTACCCTTAGTGAGTAATTTGACTTGAGTCTTCAATTTACTCATGTTTTGGTGTATAAGATTTCTGTTTCTGAAATATATTCAACCATAGCCTTTTTGATTTTGTTGTGCTAATTTATAATATTTGAAATGGCGTCTTCCAAATTATTTAAAGATAATGGATTAATTTCTATTATTATTTGTTTGCATAAATTTCTCTTTATAAATTATTTGTTGCAGCCTTTGTATTGTTTTTGTGCTTGTAATTGACAGCTTTATAATACCTAAGGGCATACTTGAGGTCTCTTTCTCTTTTCAAACACTATTCTCTCTCCACAGCAATGGCTGTTTTTCTTTGTTTCTTTGCTGTCTGTGCAAAGCAGATCAGAGGGTGTTACTGAATGTGGTAGAATATTACATTCTGTTGCAACTAGCAGTTTACTTAAGCTACGTAACTAAGTGTCCTGTAAAAGCAAAATGCAATTGCCCTGACAAATCTGATGTTTTCATAAATCATGAGCACAACTTTTAAGGTTGTGAAAACCTGAAATATTTGTATTCACTTTTTAATTGTTGATATGCTGATGTCAAGCCACCATGCAGTGTATTTTTAGTACCACTCTCCATAACTAGTTATGTGTAGAAATAAGAAGTAAGGGGTATCACTTCTGGCAGAACTGGAGTGAATTAGAAATATTTTTTTTGAGACATTTTAAAATATTAATTTTTTTAACATCCTTTAAATCTACTTCTTGCTATATTTTGCAAGTGTAGGGATTTAATGCATGATGCCTACATATGTGTACATAATATTCTCTACCTTTTGTCTTTAATATTCCTTCATTTTTAATTATTAAAGATAAGTATTTGAATTATAAATATTCTAGTTATACAGAAATAGGCAAAGCAGGCACATACCCTCAGGCAAAATTCTTCCATTATCCATAATCCTTCTGCCTCCTGCCTCCATTTCTCTACCTACTATCTTTATGTCGTCTCAAAAAACACAGAGGCATTCTTTTAAACTAACCTTCTCCTCCCCACTTAAACCATAGAAATCCCTTCTCAATATGTATAGCGGCCTTTTCCTTGAAGTGGGATGTCATACTTGTCCTAAATATAATAAAGTGCTATCTTCAAGGCATTTCTGCATCCAAAACACTCCCCAGAAACCTGCCTAGTCCTCCCATCTAACCAGCCTGAATGTCACAAATCATAGCACAGAAGCTGCTTTATAGTGAATCATTAACATTGTCAGGAATGAGTTGGCAAGGAAAAAAAAAAGCTTTCCATTAGAGAACTGAGGGAGAATATACAAATGACAGCATTGTCATTTCTCTTACAATGTTTTATAAAGTGCACAACTGATAAGGAAGAGATTATTATAGAATATATATGCTGTGTATGCATACATGACAATTTTGTTTTCATCCTGTACTGTTTATAAGTCGGTATGGATGTGCTTTAGATTAACTGTCTTACTTTAAGTTTTTGAATTATATGAGTAACAGTTTCATTATGTTCAAAGACTGTGTATCCTTAACAAATATATCTGAAGACTAAGAGGTACACAAATGCAAGACATATGAGGAAGATGTTTCTAATCTACATAAAGATTAATAAAGATATTCCTGTTAGAAGGTATCTGAAAAGGTCCTTTGGAATAATATCACTTTAGTATAAAGAATCAGTTGTTATCTGATTACAGCTTGGAGGTGTGTGACTCCAGTATAGATGCCTTCTTGTCAATTTTCCTGTTTGGCACAGCTTGAATGGGATAATATGCTCTTATAACATGTAATACAATTAGTTCTCTTTTGAGCATCAAATATTGTAAAGAAAGTCATTTTGATCAATACATGTGATGCTTTTTATATAAAAACCTAATATATTTGTGTTGTAAATTATGGGTTTTTTCCCCCTTCATATCTTAAAAGACAATTGCATGGAATTATACATGGCTTTGTTGTTCATGGAGACAAAAACATGTCAAACCATCACTGGCAAAAAAAAAAAAAGTGTGAGGATATACAGTATACACTTAAAAAAAGGAAGATTTATTTTCAAAGAACAAGGTAATTTGCTTTGACAACAGTGATAGCTTTCTTTAAATAGTTCTAAATAGTAATGAAATGTATGTAAAGCAGAAAATACTTCTCAAAATTTCACGAGCATTTGCACAAATAATTTTAAAGTGCTTTTTTTTGTCTTAGATGGTCGTTTGTGCAGTTAGGTCATGCTGACTTCACTGCTTTGATGTAAACCTGTTATTTAAGCCATTTCAACTGAGTTTTGGATTTATCCTCATGCTGCTGAGCTCAGGATCTGGCTGTATGGTGCATAGTAATTGCTAGCCAAAACCAACAATTCCCCAAACTTTCAGTCTCCTACTGATATTTAGGTGTGGTTTGAGTGGCAGCATTACACAGACAGAGGGAATCTATTTTTTTCTCCTCTCAAATAGGTTGATTGTGCAAGAGCTCCTTCAGACAGAACAATTTGCATGGTGTCCATCAACACACAAACTACTTCCTTCACAGGGCAACGGCCAGGAATATATAGGCTCCAAAGTACTGGGAACAACATGATATCTAAGACATGACAGCCTAATCATGCTGATACTAACATGATGTTGCCTCTATAATCACTACAGCTTGTCCCAAAAACACATCTGGGGAGCTGGGTGAAAAGGTCACTATTCCTTCTAGCTCTCCTCTGGTACAGTGGAGGCCATTTTAAAGAACGGTAAGAGTGTTAACAATAATCCTAATAAAAATAATAACACCAAAGTGAGCCTTTTTCTTTTAACATTATTCACATCTTTTTCTATGGAATCTTGGGAGATCTTAGCATAGAGACTTGATCCCATGGCTAGTCCACTTCTCTGAGTGCTGTTGGAGGTCCTAAGAATTAAGCCTTGCAGATAGCCACTGTGAGGTATCTATTATCTGCTTGTTATATGAAGCCTTCATCTTTTTTGCAGGAGATGAAATTTCTACAACCAGAGACACTAAATACAGGCCTTTTATCAGGCAGTGAGACTTTAAATAGAAATATCTCAGAGAAGGAAAGAGGCAGGACAAAATCCCCAAATCCACCAATTCTCTAAGACAGTAAAAGAGGCACAAGGAAGAATTCTGACTTAAGCAGGCAGTAAGATTTTCCATGCGTTGATATACTATTTGCTTGATCAAGAAAAAGAGAAAGAAAAGGAGAAAAAAAAAGGAACATGGTGTGATTTGCTGTCTATTTATAGAAAATTCTGCTTGATAGGTAAAAAAACGTATGCATGTATATTTTTTATATAGGCACATAATCAAGTATAAATGATTTAATTACTGATAAAACAAACATTGAAATAACAGCTGCATCAATTACAGAAAATTTAGATTTTTCTATATAACACAGCATTGTTAACACATTACTGTTTTCTGTGGGTGCCCAGTAGAGAACATAAAATTTTTCCCTCTAGGAAAGCTGGATAGGTTTCTTGTGGGGTTTTTTTAGCTTTGAGAATGGTCCTGAGTACAAGATGAATTTTATCAAGAGGCTGTGCAGATGCACACTGAATGCAGTCAGGTTATCAGGAATATAGGCAAGCTGAGTATTAGAGTTCACTTCTTGGTTAATTCCTCAGCGCTTAATCCAGATAGGATCCAACACCATCAGCTCTCACTTAAAGACACTGTGCATGTTAAATGCAATTACCTGCACCAGTTTTAATTTTGTTTACCAGAACACAGTACCAGTAGCAACTATCTAAACCTTCAAAATAAATCTGAAGGAAGTAATAGCCAAGGAATTCTGGTTTCACTACACCCCTCAATAATTCTGCATCAATTAAAAATGCAGGACTAAGACTTGGGATTCCATTGATGAATGTAAAATATTTCCCAAGCACCACACAACACGTGGAAAAAATAATCATCCATGCCCACATCTTCATGCTTACACATTCTCCTCCACTTCTCTAATATAGTAGCTTCAGTCAAGAAGAGGGACATGATAAAAATGAATAATGGGTGTCAGCAGAAAGAAGGAAAGTATTGTTAAACACATGCAAACATATGCCTCAAGAATACCCTGAGAAGGTATACCCAGTAATTAATGTCAGACAAACTCTGGCTAACATGTAAGAGCCACCAGCAGTGCACTAGGGCAAGAAGGCAAGAGACAGAGAACAGTAATCACTGAAATGATGTCAAAAGTCGACTTCTGTCTTTACAGTCTGTCTATACAGTGAATCCAATACCAGAATACCTGAACCCTTGCATGTGAGATAGCCTTTACTGAGTCATCTTGCAGTGAGATGGAAGCACTTCTCTGCACATCAATTACCCAGTGGTGGAAGATCTGAATGAAGCTGAAATTGGAGAATCACTCACAAGTGGATTTAGAATTCAAAGGTGGAGAGAAATGCTGGATGGAGATGCGAGCTTGAACAGAGGAGACTGGTATGGGCAGGGATCAGAAGGGACAGAGAAAGGAACAAAGATGCATCTGTTCCCCTACCTATCTGTTACATTCTCTCTTTTTAGGATGCAAATTCTTCAGTAAAGCAGAAATTGTTCCTGCCTTTTCTCTTGTATGATGCCTAGGACTGTATTATATGCAACATAGCTTAACCAGACAGCAGATGCACTTTATACTTTGTCAAAAAAACATTTATGATGCAATTACAGATTTTGTTAGGACAGCTTTCAAAGAATCACTTCACTCTGATATGCTGAAATCTACTATTTTAAGAAGTGAAAAGATAATATTAATTACAGTAGTCAGAGGTTTTTAATTAATTCATTTTGATTTTTGTCTTGTTGTGAGATAAGGAAGTGCTATAACTTTGGAAGTTGTCATTAGAAAAATTCCATTTTTCTTCAGAAAACCTAAGTCTTTGAAACACTTCTATAATGCCTAGCTGATTTTTTAACTACTTTAATGCTTTCATGCATAGGCTGACAGGTGATAGAAATATTCTTTATTTGGTACTTATTCAGTGGGGCTTTATGGAAAGATGATATAGGAGATGCCATTCAAAGCCTTATCACACCATCCTTTCACCAGTTAAAGGTTACCTGCCACATGGAAAAGTAATCTGAACTCAGTTGCAGTGTATTTTGAGTATTGTGTACTGTGCAATAAATAGAAATTCTTGCATATGGAAACAAAGGAAAAATACCTCTTTACATTTTACATGACAAGAAACAAAGACTCCTACGATGCCCTTTATCTCCTCCAAGGGTGAGGCCGACCTAAAACATCACCAACATATTTTTGTAAGGAAGTTGCCAATTTATTGTCAGAGAGAATTAGTAAGATGAAATATGAGTCTTTGCCACCAAGAATAAAAGAGTAATAGAAGAACTGGAGAAAACAAAGCATCTAAAAGTGCGAGAAAATTTGATTGTTTCCTTTAGTTACTGTTTTCTTCCATTATCTAAGAAAATTAATTCCTGTTCAGTTATTTTTGTGAAATTTGGTAGTTCTACTTTTCAAAGTCAGCTACCATTTCATTCTAATTTCATTTTAGGTAAGTTTCCCTCATTTGAGCTCCACTTTCTTTTTGAAATTTAAATTATTCTAATGATTAAACAAAAACAGAAACAAAAAACCCAACCCTCTTCTCCAGTACTTAACATTCTACATGCAAGATTTAACCTCTCTTTACTTTGGAAAAGTAAACAAGAGCATACTAATTGTCATAGTGCACAAAAGTGAACAAGTAAATTTCTTGCAATGTATTAAGTATATATAAGAAGAGACGATCAGGTCTTCATGATTTCATAGTTCCCTATTATCTCTATCCTCTATTGGGATGTCATTTCCAGTCATGCAGTCATGCTAGTCTCTGTTGCCCATTTGTTGTACTTTCAAGTAAAAGCTCTTGTATTGAGGCAAATTTGATTTTCTATATAAAATGTCAGGATTCTGTTAGAGTTGTAAAAGGGCATTTGAACTTCTGGTCCCCAGTGAAATATGTATTTGTGTAGATATCACCAAGTACATCATTAGTATACTGATTGGTAGTCATTCAGAGTAAAAAATTGAGCCATAGAGTGGCAGAAGAATTTAGGAGCATACACTTTCCTTTTGATCCCAAGGTGAACATTTCAGAAAAACACAATTTTTGTCTCCCCAAATAGGAGACAAGCACTGGCTGCTGCTTCTTTCTATTGTCCCCCATAGCAACACTGAAGCAGAGCAGAGTAGGCCAGAGAATCTAACCCATGACATGTTGCTTATTCAGTCAGATATGATATCCATGTCTAGTCCCTTCATTACCTCATTCCTCCTACATCAAGAAGAAGCCAATGTAAATTGCTAAATGAAGAAAGCTATGTGGTCTTTCAAGTGAAACAAAACCCCTTGCATCAGCCATTCAACCACCAGCATACATTCTTGTGTCAAACAAGGCATTTGGATGAACATCTTACCAAATTCAAAATGTAACAAAGATTAGTAAAGTCCAGAAAGTTGCCTTTTGCAGAAGTTCCCTTTTCAGTGTTGCTCTAGTTGCTTTATTATTTGCAAAAGGAATCTAATCTCAGATGCAACATCTGTTTTCCAGTAAAGTCCTGATTTTTACCCAATTTTCCAGCTGGATTGACGGAGGCAAAAGGAGGTCAAGTGACTTGCCAAGGTCAGATGGCAATCCAGTGCTTTACCAAGGATTAGAATTTAGGAACCTCCTGATTAATAGAACAAATAACCTCCATGCACCAAATCCCCATAGGATGGGCAAGTCACAGAACTGGGTAGGATTAACCAGAAAGGACTTGTCTGCTTGGGTAAGCAAAATACACCTAGCACAGAAGAAATACAAACATTTCCAAGTTGCTGGAGCATAATCCTAGGAACCATTTGCATCTGTGTGCTTGCATAATTTGTAGAGGTCTTTCAGAGACCAGTAAGGCACAAGGTTAATATTTGAAGTCATGACATTAAATAGTATGCACACATCTTTATTTTAAAAATATAGAATAACCCATCTCAACTCACTATTATTTTAATTATTTAAAGAGCCTCAGCCACTGGCACTGAAGATTTGCACCATGGAAAGCCCTGTCTCCTAACAAAAGGGCACACGCTCAGAACAGCAAGTAAACAAACATTCCAGACGTGCCTAATGTTCCTGTAGCAGTGCCTCTTAAACAAACCTTACTAGTTACAGAGCAAAAATGGAAACTGTCTGTTTTGATTTAAATCTGTCCCTAAGCAATTTCCATGAGTTAACACAACAGAAGCACAAGTACAGGAAAAAATAAACAAACAAGCAAACAAACTTGAGCTTGCCTCTAACAACTGAACTGCCACCCGTTTCCAAAATGCAACCATAGAGCTGTCCATTCTTGCATCACAATTAAAAGTAGCTCACAATGGAGGTGAACTGCTCCACCCCAGCCAAGGGAGAGGGTGTTGAAATGCTAATTGCACACAAAACTTCAGTGGTGCTGGTGATTAATATTGTTATTGTTAAAACTGGAATGACAAAGAGTATAATATAGCAGTGCTTTTGTGTCCTCTGGCTGTTCAAAAGTGTCTCCTTGCACTTTCTTTGGGTGCCAGAATTACTCAACTTCATTTTATGGTTTTCACTTGCATTGAATAGACAGGAGACGTGGAAGAACAGCTATTGGAGTATTTTAAATAAAGCAAAATAGGTAAGAATTTTTTTTTGTGCAGGAAACCCATGCTGGGGAGTACAGAAGGAACTAGAAGGATATGTTCTTCTAGATGAAAAAAAAATGGAAGAAGACCTGGAGTTCATTCTAATTGACAGGGTCCTGATTTGTTACTCTTTCAACTTTACTCAAATCGTAATTCCTTACTCGCTCCTATAAACTACTGAGATTTCCTGTACAATCCACCAAAAGGCATACATATATGTTTAAGAAGATAAACACAAAATCGGCTGTTACTAGCTGCAGTTATACACTCACCTTTAAGTATTTATTGAAAACATTTTTCTGGATAAGGGGAAGATATTCTGCATCTTGCAGAATCAAACTTTCAGAGTCTAATCGCTACAGAAAGGTTTTCAATGGAGAGGTGGATGGTCATATGCTCTGTAAAACAAGTCCCTCATTAATTTCTGTGGGATTCATGAGAAAAACCACTGGAGTCAATATTTGCAGGTTCTTGCCATATCACTAGGATGAGACTGTTTATAGTCCTGACCCACTAGTGGTGGGGATAACTCTGTGGTGGTATCTAATCTAAGTTAGACTAACTTACTATCGTGTCTAATGTACTTAGTGTTATCTCAGCAGTAAGTAACCTTTTTATGTACTCACATGCCTTGCATAGGCATAAACCCCTAATTATAATAAATATTTAACCCTAAAGAGGTTGCAGCAGATCATAAGCTACTTTGGGTGTGATACATAAAAAGAAGATGTTCATCTTCTCTGTCAGAAGACTACAGGTTCCTCACCTCACCCTCCAATGTCTTGGCTTCCTTGCCCATCATAGTTGTCAGTGACTGTATACAGTTGATATAAAAATGTATTGACTGCACTTTAAAAAAAAATAGTAACTAAATAAACAAGTATGTCCATAACATGGCCAAGACACTGTGATAATATGGTTTCTGCAGCAAAAATTTTGCCAACTTTTAAATTACAAACACTTGCCAGAATGAAGGCAAGGAACATCAAAGCAGGGTTACAGGCTATTGCTACTGCTCAGCTGGATCTGTGGAGAAGAGTAAGAAAGAGAAGCACAACAGCAAAGAGGAAGAGCTCCTGAAGGTCCAGGAAGCTGTACTCTGAAGCACAGCTCCAGGGAACAGCAGCAAAAGGTAAGAGAACCTCCTGAAACTAGCTTTAAGCAGGTAATTTGAAAACAATTCATGATTTTAAAAGCTGATTCAATCAAGCAAGGACTAAACCACAACAAGCGCAGCACAGGTGTGTCGCAGCAGGTAGTATTAATTTGTGTAAGTCAGGATCTACTCAGAAGTTCACCAACTCTCCTCAGAGAAATGTTGAGAGAGAATTATATTTATTTCAATGACTGTTATTTTTTTACTTCTTTAGGCTATGGAATAAAAATGATGCAAAGAGCACAATAAAATTTATTTTTGATTTTTTTTCCTAGGATTGTTAAACAGCAGTTTGGCTTTACAGTCTTTTAAGATGTGTACTGCCAGAAGAGACTTCCATTTGTATGCAACTTTGTGAGAGTGATTTTCCTTCTTAGGATATTGTCCTACAGAATGACGCATAGAAACATGTCTTGCTCAAGGGAAGAGTAAACAAGATATTCAATACAAGACTGATGGAGAAGGAAATTGTTACCTAAGTACAGGTTCCTAGTGCTTTTTTATATAATCCCCATGGGATTGGCAGATATGGCACAAGATTTATAGAAGACTTGTCTTTTTGGAAAGACAGGTGGAATAAACTATGGCATGTAAGGTACAAATAAATACCTACACTTTGCATATGTACTTCACAAAAGTAACTATATAAAAAGTATTGTAAAAAGTGACAGAATTATTTCAAATGTCCTAAGTACTTCTTAAGAGATAGATTTTCCTCAGCATCATAGCCACGGTGTTAAGTTTTTTTACAACATACCCTGCCTTGAAAAACCATCTGTGTCTGGAAAGTGCTATCTGTTCATCTACTCTCTGAGTATTTTATGGCAATAAAGGAAAACATACACGGTCCTGTACATTTCTTTCCAATTGTCCGTCTTCATTCCCTGATAGACCTGCCTTAGAATCAATATGTATATCACAAACAGAACTACAGCTTTAAATAACATAAGAAATTGAGCTCTACACATACTAACAAATTAAAATCCAATGAATTGCTTTACAGTGGGGGTCTGAAGCATCATAGATCTGTTGCATTAAGAACTTACGTCAGACCTAGATACAATGCACAACAATAGTTGCTCTTGCCCTTCAAAACACACATGTTCTTTTCTTACCTGAAAGGTACTCTGTGTGTCTTCCACACAAATTGAGAAACTGCACTTCTTGGCCCACATGTGGGTGCATATTTGCCAGACCCAGGATGTGGCCAGCCTGGGTCTGTTGGTACGGTGGTGAAGGCTGTGTGGCTTTGTGGCTGTGGTTCTACCACTGGATGTGGCAGTGAATGAATGGTGGTTTGGTCAGCACCCAAGGCAAAGCTACAGCTTCCTCGCTTCCCCTGCTAAAACTGCCATCATTTAACATAGTAGCTTTTTCAATCAATGCATTTTTTCCTTGTTGTTTAAAATAGGTGCTAATTCGGTGAAAGTGTACATTTAGCATTTGAAATTTACTCAAGTCATGCTTGCAAGATCTGAGCCTGATTCTGCCCAGCCTGTCTTTGATTTAGGATGAAGACTGGTCAACAGACTCCTCAGTTCCAGTCACCCTTCGAGTTCCATGGTCCAGATTTGGTGAGCAGGATTATGGGATTGCAACATTTGGCCTGTTAAAATTGCTTCCCTCTCTGGGGATGTAGCACTCAGATTCAGCCTAGAGACAGAGCACACCAAAGGTGGTCCCAAAAGTGCTTGTGTTATCAATGTATGCACAAAGCAAAACAGCTGCATACGTGCATAGCAACCCTATGGAAAAAAACCCAACCACAAAACAAACAGCAGCTATGAATACAGATTATGATTTAAAAATATTAAGTACAAATAAATTCAAAAGAGATTCAAAAACAATGCCAAGAGATTCAAAAACAATGTCAAGAGATTTGCCTGCATTGTACCTTCAAAAGCTAATGAATCAAAAAGTTATGCTGGCATCAAGTTACTCACTTTAGCGACATAACAAACATTTTTAGCAGTTAAAATCAAGCAGGATTAAGTAAGAGTGGACTGAAGAAGAAATTTAGAGCTATTCCTTGATATAGATATGTCTTTTTAAAATATCCTGAGGAGTCAGAGAGAGTGAGGACTCCTTTTTATGAGAGCTCAAACACCAGAGGCTGAAAGAATAACTTTAACTTTAACTTTGACTTTCTTGACATTTATAGGTTTCTCTCAGACTCTGGCCATTATTTGAAATGTATATTCCAGTTTATTTAGCAAATTAAATTTAGTTTAGTTACTGAAATGAAAAGTCAAGATGTATGGACAATGAAAAACATGACCAGTGAGACATTCTGTATAAATTAAAATAATGAGAGAGTAGAAGTACTTAATCAAAGCTGTGTTTTCTTTTCCAAACAGTTGTGAGACAAGAAAAACTTAAAAGCAGTTGTTTGCTGTGGGAATTGGCTTATTAATTTTTATTAATGGATAAAATATTAATCAACAGCAGGTTTTTAGTCAAATTATAAACACCTTTCTATTTTTCTTAGGCCAATGGCTGAGTTATTATTTCATGCCTAGAAATAAACAATGATTTAGGAGCTGTATTTCCTTAGACTCTTTACAGTAGACTTCAGTTGCTGTTATATACCACATTTTTTCTCACAGTGATGTGATTATTACTGTCATATGTATTGCTATGCTGAACAATGTGTATCCCATATTTTGTTGTTTGCATTTCTTATTTCACAATGTTTTGCCTGACTTTGACTTCAGGAAAATGTATTTATTGTACTTTGTATATACTGTGGTTTTGGGATCATGACAGGCTGTACCAAATAGGTAAGAGGTCAGTAGATGGCATTAGCTCTTAATCTGGCATGCAAGAGGGGTCACAGCATTGCTGTCAGTGATAACCACACTGCTGCAATCAACTATACAGTTCAGGAATTTAGAAGGTTCCTTTCATGCCAAGTGTATCCCTAAAGGCCTTCCAGAATTAAATAATATCATATAATATGATTCCACAGATGAATGATGATGATTAGTCAACAAGCTGAGATTTGAAAGGAAGAACTGGTACAGCAAAACTACTCCATAGGACAGATATACCAAAGGGGAAGACCCTCTCACACAGACAGAAACCACCTAAAGAAAATAGTGGAAAATTGTCAATGGTAAATGACAATGCTGATGAAGCAACACAGATGCAATATTTTCAGACCCTTGTAATGAGCTTGATTCAAGTCTTGCCAGCAGAACTTATAACGTATGCATCTTCCAGTGGAAACATTGCTAGTGATCAGCTATGCAGACTCTTCTCCTGGTGTACATACCATAGTGCCATCAAATGACACCACTTTAGTCCTCAGATACCATCATATAGCAACTATGGAATCCCTGTCTCACTTTAAAGCTTTGCTATCCCAAACAATATCTTTTGGTAATGTTGGGTCACTTTTTGGGTTTCCTGCTTCTGGTAACAAGTACAGGGCTTGTGATGAGACTCATGGCTGTTGGACCATCTCAAATAAATTGAGTTGGATCTAATCCCTTTTGTTTTGATTACCTTGTCTAAAAGTAGTTTAGGTGTGCTGTGCTCTGTGTGGGCATCTATGTTGTAAAATCAGTACATTTGGAAAGGTCAGTTTGGCTTCCTTATATTTGCCATGTAAAGCTGTTGCAAGGCGATGCAAGATCTGGTGTGGAAGACTCAAGTGGGAAAGCACAGCCAGGACTATGACAAGTCTGTTTCTGTTTCTGCACATATTAGGGATAAGAAAAAGCTCATATTATTTCTCCTAATGTGTTCCAGTTTTGTCTCATGTTTTATAAACCCAAATATAATCAATACACAGTACATCTGGATTCAAAACTCTGCTTAAATTGTAGACTAATAGCACACCTTTTGACCAGAAGCTCCATCTTGGCATTGTTGTATTTATGTTCCTTCAGAAAATGTCTAGATCAACATTTTGCAGAGAAAAAGAAAATTCCTGTTCACAGTGATGGACAAGACATAAATTGATAATGGCACCTTTACTTTGTGGATACCTTCATGTTATCTTGAAAGATTTGAAAGGAGCTCTAGGGCTTTTTTTTTACACTATACTGGTTACTGGTTTTACACTGTATCTCTGGAGCAAAGAGCTGTCAATAGCCAAAGATCAGCACAGCTGCAACCATGGCACCCCCTTCATTTGTGATGTTCTGACACTACATCAGCCTACAGTGAGAAATTCATGTCTGGGGAGGCTTGCCCAGTTTCTGGTCCTTTGGTGCCAAATGACACAAAAAAGCTGGATCAGAAAAGACAAATTGATATATTTATAAATGAAAAAGCAACATTTCCAGGCCTGGTTATTTATGTGAAAGGGACAAGGATTTATGGTAGGTGGAGCCAGCAGCAGCCTGCAGTCAAGTTAGTTTGATACTTCCCTTTAGACTACCACGTTTCAGTTATTTAGAACTGTGTCAAAATATTGATGGATTGGTGTAAAATTTTCCTGGAAGAATTGTTTCTTTCAGGTTCACTCCCCCTGCTCTGAAGGTTTGCAAGACCAGCTTGGTTGTTTCTAAGTTTGAGACAAACTTGTTTCACCATGTTTGAAAAAAATAACTTGCGTTTATTTGGGAATCAGGGGAATAATAACTGGAAAGGACACTGTAGAGTATGAGAGGAAGGGTGTTGGTATGTAAAGAGGATGAAATGACATAAAATGCATAGAGTGGAAAGCCAGTCACCTGAAGGCAATGACACCGCAGTGATGATACTGAGATGATGAAGAAGGGGAACACAGAGGTCTGGCACACTGACAAATAGGAGGAAAGACAGCCAAAATTGGAGATTTGGCTTCGTAGATAGGTAGAAAGGTCTGAGCCCTAAAACAGTTTGTCCTCCAAAATGTAAAAATGAATCTGGAATGCTTGAGCCTCATCGGATTTCCATTTTCAGCAAATATTTATTGACTAATAATCAAGGCATCTGCCGGAGCATTTACTAGTACAGAAGAGGCTTAGAGAATCACGGAGAAACTCTCATTGGTAATAGCTCATGGGCTCCCATTGCACTGGTAGATGACGAGACAGATGATTAAGTTGAAAGCTGGCTTTCTTGTTGAAATGCAGTGTTGTCAATATGATGCCAAAAGATAAAAAATTTTGGTTTTATATTGTCTTACAAGAAAAAGTAAATAGAACCCATATAAAATTTAGCATTGTAAAGCCAGGCACTCAAAAGTTAGGAAATGCCCAAAATTAGTTTGATCTTAGTTGATCAAATAGGCTTCTGCTTTATGATACACTTTCCCCCTATATTTCCTTGTAATTGTTACCTCATGCAATGTACTAACATGCTTGACTTCCAAACAAGGGTTGGGTTTAGATGCCCAAAAGGTAAGGATACCCTAAAAATACCCCAAAGACAGTTCTTTATATAATGAAGAAAAAATCTGGGCAATTCCCAGCACTCCTTGATGAACTTTAAAGAATAAGAGAAATTTATAATGCCAGAAAGCCCTCCTATAAGGAAGTTGAGATTTAGGTTATTCAGGATCCTTTTCTGAATAGTTCTTTGATTACACAATTTGTGTGCTGAATGACATACTAAAGAAAAAAGTGATTATTTTAAAAATAAGGCAACTGATTAAAAAAAATATAATTCTCTTTTTGTTTGTCCTGGATTCTTCAGATCCAGGACATCGACCATACCAATTCACTTAGGTTTTGAAACAGCTGGTTACTTCTTGTTTTTCTCATTTTGTGACATTAGGTCTGGGACTCTGGTGCTGGTGCTCCACTCAAGAAAAGTGGAAGAGAGCAGAAATTCTTCCAGCACAAAGGGATGCTCCATGCCATTCATTCCAAAACATTATGTTGTAGATATCTCAAATTTGGCATCCAACCTAATTAATTTTTTTCAACTCTAGTCTTTGTGCTTTATTTTTCTATATGCCATGAAACAAATCATATGGGAACACATTGTCTTCTTGCAGTGGTTTTGTAGAAGTAAAATAGTAAATATTTGTGATGATGCAGATGGAATCATAGGAAAACTCACAAGAAAGTTAATATTTCTGTCTTCATATCTGGATCTGAATTGCATGCAGTAAATAAGGCCTGAAGCCACCAATGGAACAATAAGAAAAAAAAACTGTATTGGGTCAGTGCTCATTGAGTATCTGTACATTCTGTGCATGGAATAAGGCAGAGGACACATGGGAAAATTATGATGACATCTGTAATCAAAGCCGTTGTCAAAATCTACCCAAGACAGCTGAGTTAGCGTGGTGTGTATTGCCTTAATAATTCTAGTTCTTCTCATATTTAAGAATTTGCCCATTCAACAGGAATACTCTGTTGCCATAATTATACATATATGTTAAATAAAAACCCCAAAACTATCCAATCCAATCTGAGAGACACCACAGAAGCTGATTCTACACTAATGGTGATTTAATAAATTCATATTAAGGAAAAATATTTTTGATTCTTATGAATACATGGCTAAGGATATGTCTACAATTTTTAGAAAGGCAAATAGTTCTGATATGAGGGTTAGGAGATGAATAAAATTTAGTAAGACACATGCTGCATTTTCCCTTCCTAGGAAAAAATTCAAGCCTTAGTCCTACAACTGTATATTAAATCCTGTATTTGCTGTGACAGGTAGGAGAACATAGACACGGTAATCTACCAGTCTGGTATCTGGTATGCATTAGGAGTCATGAAATAGTTCTCAGCAGGCTGAATGCTGTGCACCCATGTAATGTACAGTGCTGTCATTACAGTAGATAGGTGGTTTGGGGAACAGTGGATTTCAGACATGCAGGAGTCCAGTGTAATATGTGGTATTATTTGCAGAATTTTGTTCGGACACATTATTTAATTTTAGGCCTGGTATAATGTCTGATTGGCTTGATTTTGTGCTACTGAGAATATAGTCTCTTTAGAAAAATGATATATTTTCTGCAAAATTTTTACAGAGAATACATTTTAAAAGAAAGAAATTAATCAAAGCTGATTATTTGGGACATACTCCATTTCTGTAAAGGAAATAAAAGCAATTTACATGGTCACATTAACATTGTAGAATACCTACAGAACAAAAATAACTCCTAATGGGACAGTTTATAATCTCACAGCTACCTTCAGTAGAAACCATAAAATTTTCAGGATCCTGCACAGACAACCTGCTATTAATAGAACTTTGACAGAATATAAGTGATAAAATTGCTCAGAACTGTTAATAGTGTCATCAATCCAACAGTGTCCTCCTCTCACTTGGTCATACATTGCTGCTTTCAGGTATTTGTGAGTCCTTCTGTATGGTATACTCATTATACCTTACCTATATGTAGTATATGTTTAAAAAATGTTATGTCACTTATAATGAAAACCATAGGCACTGCATTATAAGTCGTGAGAAATCCTGCTAAGGAGTGCCTGCAAATGTCTTGGTGGCAGCAGAGAAAGCAGAACTCTTGGTAGATTCATTTCCCAATGTTACCAGCTGGTGGCCCATGTTACTATTTCCATGGAAATTCCCCATATGGATTTACTTTGAGTGGGTAGTGCCACTTCTGTTCTTGTCACCCTAAGGCACGGAGGGCAGGCTAGGCTGCGTTTCCATAATTCTTGTCCAGAACTATCGTATTAGCATTTTCTGCAGTTTGGTATATGCTGTTAAAAAAAAAAAAAAAAAAATAAAAGTGAAAAGGAGAAGGGTAGGTGAATCTGTTTCCTTGTAAAATAGATCTTCCAAAGCAGCCTTTCCTTTAGGATGGTTATGTCTTCCAGCTAAAGGGGAATCTTCTGTTGTATATTGGGCCTGATGGCCTAGACAATGGGACCTTTTTTTGGTTGTGACTTGCAATAGACCTCCTTCACATTTAGAAAGGGAGAGGTTTAGTCTTTTTTGAAGATACAAATAGACAAGATAAACATGCACCTGTTTCTTCAAGCTGTTTTGGGCATTGTGTCACAAATTATGTTAGTGCTCACTGAGTTAACAGTAGTAGCTGGTTTTGCATTTTCTTCAACAGATTTTTCAGGAGGTTTTTGGTTGTGGCAGTTTTGATATCAGTTAGGACTGACAAACATTTAGCCCAGTATTCTAAAAACCAAAATTGGGAAGAAATTAGTCAGGTAAATATCAGAAATCTTGCTGCTGGAAAAATGAAGAGCATTTTATGTTCTCAAATTTGACTTGTTTATCATGGCAAGTTATTGACTATTAATTGTTCATAAAATAAGCTATTCTCTTTTCCCTTAAGGAGTAACCAGATAATGTGGTTGAATTTTAAAGAATCATTAGATTGTTGATTTAGCATCATGTTGTGATTAGTATGGCATTTCACACCTTTCCCAGAGCTACTGTCTCAGGTTGTCAGCAGATATCCTTAAACCTGCTTACAAGTCATACTTGAAGGATTATTTTTGTTGTATTTTTGCAAAGGCTGGCAACTTTCAAAGTTAAATGCACATGAAAATTTAGCATAAATATACCATCCTGCTCTTGGCTGCTCTGAGCTTGCAGAGTCCAGATTCCCCTGTATTTTACTAGACAGAGGATGCATGTTGGGGTGTATTTCTTCTGAAAGTTCAGCATAGCACACCTCTAGTAGATGGGAGATGCTTATTGGAAACTTTTCTTCTGAATTAAAAATACTAATATCCTCTGATGAAATATGTAAACGGGAGCATAGCAAGATATCCAGGTCTGGCCAAAGGCCGGAAAGTAAAGAATTATCTCTTTCTGGCCAAAGAAAGGACCATAGCTACTTCTCCTGTAAATAGCAGTGTGTGTCAGGGGAATGCTGAGTCAGCTGCAAAGAATTAATCAGCTTTTCATCATCTTGGCTCAGGAAAAATGAAACTGTGCAAGGGGAGTTATAATGGAATTCAGGAACAAAGAATTATTCTAGAAAATCACTAAATTTAAAATGGAAAGGAATTTATTCCTGTTTCTCTCCAGGTGTAGACTAGAGAGAACCTTCCTAATTTCTCTGACTTCAAATTTGATTGAAACAAGTCATATATTTTAAGAGAGTTTCCCACCCACTGTCTCCTCTGGGCATTTGAAAATCTTGTCAGTTTATGTAGATGTTTGAATAGGTTCCAGCCTCATTCAAACATCCGATTCTGTACTTCTCTACTTTCATCCTATATGTTTAGTTTGATATTTAACGCTTTTTGTCTTCAATTCTCTATATTTCAAAGCCAGCTAAAAATCTCCAATAAACATATAGTATACAAAATTGTTTCCTGGTCTAGATTCCTTTAATGAGAGGAGCTAAATAAAAAATTAAATTCAAAGATTAAGAACCTCAAAAGTAAGGCATGCATAAACACCTCCAAGCTAAGGGAGAAATAGTTTAAAACTGAAGTATCTTAATTGACTCCATTGGACCTAGGCTAATTTACATCAACAGAGTATCTGACTTGAAAAGATTACATGTCTTTTCTGAAATTTTCCAGCATTGAAAACACTGGAGTAGAAGTCTTACAAGCAGCAGAATCATTATGAGATTTCCAGTACCTCTCTCCTCAAGCCATTCTGTTCTAAAGGAAAATATGCATGTCAGGACTGGGTAATACCTCTGACAGATTCCCCTATTCATATCACCAAGAGCTGCAGCTGGGCTGGGTACAACAAGAATCCTTGGGATATCCTGCCCCAGTGAATTTCCTGCTGCATGAAGCCAAAAGCCAGCCTCTCCCAGAATATTAAATTCACTGAAGCAGAACCTTGCAACAATTTATAGCAGGTTTCTAGGTGCTTAGTAGCCATAGTGCTTTTCTTGTTTATAGTCCATAGTTTCCTCAGCCATACTCTGTAATTTCCTTACTAGGGTCTTACACTCAGGTCTGCATATATTTACATGTTTTACTCTGTAAGCTTTTAAGCAGCAAATTATACAAAATAGAGGTGAGACCTCTGCTTGTTGAGTCTTCCTTTTATTGTTTCCATTGTAGTTCTGTCTGGAAAATAAATAAGTTAAGAACTTGAACTGACATAAAATAAATGACAGTTCAGGTTCTGTAGGTTCATGTTTATGACATGATTGGCCCACAGCCATTGCAGCTATTTTGTAGTTTACAAGATGTCCTTGATTTGCTCTTCCACCAGTATGACAACAAACACATATAATCTTTGCATACACTCCTAACAGGATTCTAGCCTCTGCCTGATTTTATACATTCACCATTTACACAGTTCTTCACAGAACTCTCTCACATCCCTTAAACATATTTCATATTTCATATTTCAACTAAATTGAAAGTTAGATGAATATAAAGACAAAAGCAAGAAAATAGGATAAATCAAGACACTTGTGAAACCACAGAATTAACAAAATCGTCATTCATAAAGAGGTGTAATTTTAGTTCCAAAAATATACAAATGATGGTAATTTAACAGAGCTACCCTAAATATTTTCTGATTTGTAAAAACACCTTTTTCTACTTCCTTTTGAGAGCAACTATGCCAAAAAGCCATATAATGATGGTAGTAATAGTGGGATTTTGGGTGCATTCATGCCAGTCCTGTTATATCTCTCATCTGCTTTTGACACATTGGTCATGAGATTTTTTCTTTCCTTTTTATAGATCTCACAGAAATAGCCTTAGTGTCTATGACATGGCTCCATTTCTTCCTCACTGAGTATATATTGGAGCATGTATTGGAGCCTGATGAAGAAATGTTATTGTTTTTTTCCTTCAGGGCACATCATACAGACTTCCAAGGGCTCTCATTTTTTTTACTCTCTTTCTAGGAAGCATAAACAGCTGAAATTTCAGCCTGGTAATGGTTGCTATGGCAAAATAAGGACACCACAACACAGCTTGGTCCGCAGCAGAGCAGAGAGCCTGAGTTTATTGTCCTATTCCCTTTTTATATGGTAGGAACCCAGGTAGATGATTCGCTAGTGTCCAAACACCCCCCAGTATGATTGGCTGGGTTCTACACCACCTGAATCAAAAGATATCATGCCTGGGCCCACAACAGCTGTGGAAAACAGCAGGTGCTTATCTTATTGTTTTTCATAACTTACATGGGAAAGAAGGCTCTCTCACACGCAGGCCTGGGCCGCTAGGCTCCGGGCTGCTACAGGTAATGGCCCCATATTTACAGTTCTATTGCACCTGACCTTGCTAGGGCCACCAAATGTGTAAGCAGTTTTTGTAAAAAGGGCACGCTTGCATAAGAACTTGCTGGAGTTCAGTAGAGAGAAACCAAGACAAGATCAACCAAATGAGAAAGTAATAACAATTTTATAATGAGAACGTTCATCTGTTAGTCAGCTCACATGGTAACAAAATTGTTGTATTCTTGGTAGCTGATCCATTGTCAAATAATCTTGTCTAGGTATTCTTCACTTCTCTTCCTTTACCTTATCTGAGCAATTAAATCCATTTCTTCCCAGTATGGATATAAATACTTACACCATGTTTTTGCTGGTCTCTCTAGTGTGTCATATATTGAGCTGCTCTTTATCTTAACTTGAAACAGCAAAACACGGTAGCTCACACCTGGAATACCTCTGAGAACAACCCTCTACCTAATTTTCTCTGAGCTACAGTGGCTTCCTAGTTTCTAGCTAGGACTTCAACATTAGTTTTGATCTATGGGATGATGCAGTCAGAGATGGAATGAAGTGTCAAAATCCCACTGAAATTCTGTATGCTTTCACTTTTTTTGCTAAACTCCTTTCAATTCCTCTGAAAAATCGCAACCAGAAGATCTTAACAAGGAACAGGGTATATGGTTTAATATTCAGGATAAATAGTAACTATTTCTTTCCTACAGCAATCTTAACAAACTGAGAATAAGCTTGTAACATTATCATCAGTTAGTGATAACCTACTTTCATTTTCTGAAAATTCTCAAGTACTTAAAATTCTATCTCTAAGCAGTAATTAAGAAGGGTAAAGGTTATTTTGCTCTTTTGATTAAAAATTGAATTTACTTTGTGTTGGTGTGAAAGCAGGAAATGTAGTAGCAAATTAGTTTTTGTTCTTTCCATCTGCATTCAAAATTAATATTTAGTGCAGATTTTCTACTTCATTTTCAGATAATCAGAATACACAAAGTTAGTAAGATTGTATCACCACTTCTCTCAAAGAAATTTTTGTAATTATGTGAGAAACAAATCTATATTAACCTTCAAAAGCTACCATTCTCAGGTGAATAGCATCAGAAACTTGAACATTCACATGGTAGCATCAGGATTGGCCTGAAAACACATCTCCAGAATACTCTGAGCTTCTGAGGCAGGTCAGGTAGTGGAGAACTTTAAGTATTTACAGTGTACAGAAGCCAGTAAGGTAGGTTTTATGGAATCATAACAAGATATTTATGGAGTCATATCAACAGCCATAATGGGCATTGGCAACTGGAAAGCATATTGCCTGTGGGCTGTAATCCAGAGAGCATGTTGTTTCAGTAAGCAAGTGGGATTGCTCTTTGGTGTCCAAGTGAAAAATGAATAGGGATGAAGAGGTGCCTGGATGAGACACATCTAATTATGCAATATAAGACTTGGGCAGTATGGATATGGTAGCTAGAGAAAGACAGACAAAGAGACACACATACAGATAAAGTACCAAAGAAGAGATCAGACTCTAGAAGCACCATATTAATCTTCAGGGCTAAACTGTATTTCTTGAAGTTGAACAGACTGTTTAGAGGGAGTTATAGCTTTACTCTGCATTAAAAGATTGGGATTTTAGCTTCACAAGAGTCAGAAAACTTTTGACTTAGAAGCAGAGGTAGTCAGGAAATTCCAAGTCAAATAATGATTCCACATTTCAAAGTGGTGGAGTGAAAGAGACAAAAGAACTGCTGGAAATTTTTATAATTGCTGCTAAAGAAAGTAGAATGTTTTAAATTATAATTAAAAAGAAAGCAAGTCACTCTCCCACAGAACAAGGAAGGTGTTTCTATGTTGACTCTTACAAGGTCAAAATTTAGTCCTTTGCTTGGAAATGATTATCTTTAAAATCTCATACCATTGGTTCTCATCCAAAGAGATGAACTCTCAAGGATACTTTTTATTTGACTAAGAGCTGCTTAGTCTATCACTTATAAGTTGATCACTCAAATTCTTTTAAAAATATACTTCTTTATTCCTTTACTAAGTAGGATTAGTACTTACAATGGCATACATATCTGAACTAGTGAAGTTATGAAACCTGTGGATAACATTTGCCAGTATTTTCTGACTCTTACATAAGTATGTCAATGAAATTTGCATTTGAACAAGGCCTCCCCTCTTCCTTCTCCTAGAGTAAATTTAAAGGATTGTAATGACATAAAATATCAATGTATTTTGGGGTAAGTACAAAATTAACAAGTCAGCTCACAATATGGATTCACAAGCATTGACGAAGACTGCAAGATCAACCTTATATTGACAGTCCCTTAATGACAGACTCCAGTGAAGATTTGGCTTCAGCTTGTTAGAGATACTCAACAAGGATGCCCTTGTTGTTTCCTGTCAGATGACAGACAACATTTTGGATCAACTTCGCATTTAAAGAAAAAAATTTCTCACTGGATTCATAGTGATTAAAAAAGTAGTTTATGAATGCATTTTATTTATGCAATAATTTTCAGGTACTTTTTGAGGTATCCTTTTCTGTTGCTTGTAGAGCAATGGATGAATCAATACAAATAGAATATAGTAGATCATATTATAGGAAAAAGATTACGTGATAATTTTTTCATATTAATATTTAAAGACAAGAAACAGATGCTCAGAAAGTATGAGGGATTTGAAACCACTGAAGGCTAAAGTTATTTGTTTTTAAAGATTAGATGGATATTTAAGTATAAGCTTTCACAGTCAGCATACCTTAATACTTCAACTGGAAATATTTGGCATTTTAAAATATGAAAGTGTAATATCCTTATTCTGTTTCACTCAGCATATTTTAAAACAAAACACAGAAAAGTTTCCTGTTTTTTTTTCCCCACAATATTGTGAGGTAACTTGCACATGCTTTCTCTGTATTTTGATTTAAAAGTAGGAAAAGAAACATTTAATTCCCTGAATTTTCAGACATCATGTATTTAGTACAACTTATTGCCATTTCAGCAACAATCTAAATGCCAACTAGGACAAAACAATTCCAGCAACTCCAGTCAAAGCCAAAACGTTAGCAAAAATATTGTTGTCCTTGACTACTTATATGTCACTATTTGGAGTACCTGAATAATGAATATGATGTATGGAACAGAACAAGTTTTGTCCTGGTGCAAATTCTTGTCTTCTGAAATAATAAAAAAAAAGTTAATGCAAAATACATTTGTGCAGGGTTGTTTCTTTCCTGACAGGGAATTTCTATGTGAAGATAATTCCTATTTCGCAGAATTTATAAATGCGCCTTCGCAAATTCAGAAGTAATGTTGAAGTATATTGGATAAAATAAGCTAAACATTTTTTTAAATATGTATTCCTGGTAAAAATTGCAATCATACTTTATACAAATTTTGTTTTTATGGAAGAAATTGTTTACAGTGATGTATTATTTAAACTCACCATCAGTCTCATGACATTATAACCAACCCTATTTTTTTCATTTAAATTCCACTGGCTGTAAAACACTGTTCTCTTGGATGGTTTTATCTAGTTACGGTGTAAAGATTACCAGAGACTTCAGTGGGAATCTAATTAAATCCCAGATGTGTGTCCAACTTGAATCTAAGGTGCAAAAGATTAGTTCATTCAGCTAAATCCTCTGGGATGTTGATTGTGTCTTAGCATGTGTTTGCACAGAACCCAGCACAAAATGTCATGACTGGAGTCTTTGTGTGACGAAAACTGAATAAGCGCTCAATCAAGACTTTTCTTCTGAAACTTCACCCTACAGACAAAAAACACTTTGTGGTCTGTTTGCTGTCTCCTTTGCTCCTGGCACTTGGGTCTTATATTATGAACTGTAAGACCAAAAATAATGAATTATTTTACATTTTATTCTCCCAGTGAATAGCGATTTCAAAGTGTTGAATGCCGGTATATTAATGCAGACTAAAATTCTGTGTGGATAAACCACTAATTTTCATAATTGTACATTTCTGAAATATCTTCTATCACATTAGATTTAGGCTCCATTTTCATCTGAAAATGTTGAAAAATAAAGTGCAGTGTCTTTGGTTAGATTTTAACAGGTAAAAATAATTATTTTCTTCATTTAATTTATATGAAACTGACAAAAATTAGTTAACTAAAAACAATGTCTAATAAGCCAGGCTGTTTATTAATCTTTATCTGTTGAAATTCCTATTTCATATCCTTGTTATGTGAACAATTTGTAGCCTGAATTCTTATGGGAATTTAAAAAAAAAAAAAGAAAAAAAGAAGACATGATCTTTTTCTGTTTATTTTGGAGAAAGTGAAGCATTGTTTTTTAAAGTTGCATAGATAAAAACACTTTTTATCTTTATGTGTCTTTAGGAAAAAAAATTCTACCTCAAGAAATTTCTTTAACAAAGAGAACATTATTTCAGACTCTAACATTTCTGTCTGCCTATTATCATTAGTCATAAGCTAAGCCCTGCACTAAATGTCTAGTGAGCACAGATAATGTTCATTTTGTCTGGAAGACAGGTTGCCGCCTGTCAAGGAGAGATGGAATAAATGACAGGTTTGGACTCTGTGCCTTGCAGGCATATTAGGCTAAGAAATCGCCAACATGATGAAAAATTATTTTGTCAAAAATTTGTAGGTCACCCATCATTGTCTAATGTATTCTGTGATTAATTGCTAGCATAGATCAGCATTATGTCTTTCCAGTGAATCGCTTAATTGTTGCCTGCTTCATGCTCTTAATGTAATGACGAGGCATCTGGTCCTTTCACATGTGCTTTTAAATGCCAGCTTTTGCATCCAGGTTACGGGAACTGTAACATTAAACTTAAAGAACTAGTTGAAATTAAAACTTCCGGAAATCTGTCTGTTCTATCTTTTT
>VZRZ01004057.1:146777-209277 GCA_013398175.1 Climacteris rufus | reverse complement strand
ACCAAAATTAATAGTTTTTCTTTTTTTTCTTGGTGGTATGAATAAATCCAGCATATCACTAGATATGAGTAAGAATAGTGCCAGTGTAGGTGCCTTTGGTTTAGCTTTTCTGATTCCGTGGCAGTTTCAAATGTATTTGAAGAATCTTTAAAAGTTTATTATTATGATAGATTCAAAAAGATTTGCTCAGACAACAAGACCACATCAGAATGGATTGCAAGAATTGAAAAAATGCAAACTGCCTTCAAATCGAGGCAAGCTTTTGCTGACTATCCATCCCCCGTCTCTTTTCCTTCTCTCCCCATTACTATATAAACTTAGCAGCTACCTGCAGAGTTACACTGCAGTAAAATAAAATTCAATGATAAAAATCACTCAACAGCTCCATTAAAACACAACTAAAATTATTCTTAGGACCATGTCTAGGGATTAATACATTTAGAAGCTATACAATATTTACATAACTTTTCTTCATGTTGAGTGTGATAGGGCTCTCTGAAAAATAGTCAAGACTCAGGCAGCATGAGAGAATTTTTCCCTAGCAATCTAACCTCCACTATTCCCTATCCTAACTGTACCAAACACCTGATCCACACGGAGCAGGTTGGTCTGAAAGAGAGCTAATGAATCAAGGGAAAACATCCCTACAGCCACAGCAGATACATGTTGATCAGTCACAAGTGAAAAGGCTCATTTCTGACTTATTACCCTGTAGGTGATTAACCAAATCATTTTGAATGGTGTCCTGGCTCACCAGGACTGTCTATTGACTTTCACTGATATGGTGCCTTCCAATACCATGTGAGGTTCCCAATCTGTTCCTGAAAAGAGAGACATTGTTCCAGAGGATCGAGACTTCAGAAAGAGTGCCCAATCTGCTGGTCAGGCTAACATGAGGGAGCAGCTCAGGAACTGTGATGTGACTCCAGCAGGGCACTCACTGCATTCAGGCAGCTCTGATAGTTGCATGGCTGGGAGCTGGGTCAGGACCTTACTTAAACAAGAGCAGGGAAACATTGCAGCTTTAAAAATGGCTGCTGTTCACTTGTTTGTGCAGCCGAGAGCATCTCATTGCTGAAAAGATCCACCCACACTCCTTCCAAACACACCTCCTGTCTCATGAGATTTTCATGGTAGCAAAGCCAGGAAGTGTCAGGGTCAGAGGAGGTGTGAACACATGCTGAGCAAACTGTGTTTGATGCAACATATACTATCCCTGCCTGCTGAGACAGCACAAACACCTGCTCTGGAGGGCAATTTCTTTACTTAGCTACTTAAGCACTGTTTGATTCTCTTCAGGACTTTTCTTATCATGATGTGTACTGAAAAATAAAAAAGAACAGTGTTTTCAAAAGGATGCTTTCTGTAGTTTTGTCATTCTGCAAAAGCCTCTTTTTCCTATTTCCTTATACACCTAATTCTTCACTCTGCTCCCAAGGGAGAAGGATAGTTGAAAGAAAAAGAAGTGTTTACTGATAAAAATAAACAAAACATTCTTATTCACATGAAATAATGCAATCTCTGGAATAGAGTTGTTGTGTTGTTGTATATCAGCAAAAGACATGCCTCAGATTTTTAACTGTGTACTTCTAGTACAAAAAACATATTCCTCTAAAGAAGGGTGCTCCCCCTGCCCCTCTGTATTTGCTTTTATTTATTTTTGTTTCTCTCCAAATGCAACAGAACATTATATTTCAATCTGCTTGAAAAACTGGCATGATATGAAAAGGGAAAAAGAATATAAAGGCATCTATTAGAGGAGATGGACTTGTTTGAAGCAAGAGGCAACTGAACTCTCAGGTAAGTATTTCTTTTAGGCTTTTATGCTGCTCTTCCTGAAGACCTTAGCTAGAGGATAATTAAGTTTAATGAATTAAGAAATTACATAAGACACCACTTACTGGTAGACGATGAATCCACAGGAAGCCCAGTCCCAAATCAGCTCTGTTACCTGTCTTGCATTTGACATCTTCATCTGCTAAAGGAGAGAATTTAGGGAGGTTATAACTACACATGACTGTAAAAGTCCACCTGAGAATTTATCTGCTACTTCTGGATAATTATTTTTGATAATCATCCATAAGAACACAATAACTTTTTAACATCAATATAGAATATAGATTTCTATTCAGTTCAGCATGCCCAAACACCTGCTAAGTGAAATTAATTTTATTACTCTCAGTCATTTATTTGATTTGCCTCATGCCTAATCTTTATTTCATGATAAAAATCTGGTGAATGTTGTTATTGACACTTAAATATCTGTGTGTGTGTAACTTAAAGGGAGACTGAGAGATAATGTCCTCTGAGTTAAACAAATTTATCCACCACCAGCTGTATTTTGGACATCAACACACACATAGAGCCACTGGAACAAAGGGAGAAACAGCAGTAAAATATTGAGGTCTTCATATGACAAAATACTTTAAAAGCACTTGCAGGGTCTTCTTGCAATTTTGATTATATCTTTGGCTTGTCTCATTTATTCAAACACAGTGAGACAAAAAGCCTGAAGATCCAAAGAATTATTAACTAATATGTTGTACTGGTAGCAGTTGTGAAATGGAATGCAACATATTCGTAGTTGTAAATAGCTGATTTAGTTTATAGCATAACATTAGGTATTTGGGTATTTCTGTCATACTGTTACTGTTCTTTGCTATGACTGCAAAATATAATAACTTCTAAGCAGTGTGTAAAACAAAGTGCTCAATTCACTTTATTAAAATATCCAATAATAATTGATTTAAAGGCAATAAAATGTGTTCATTAGAGGGTTTATATTCAAGAAATATTGAAAGTATACCTAAACCTGTCACTTTTATTGTGAATGAACAGGATAATATAATTTGAAAAGAGTGTGATCATACTAAAGATTTGTCCTGCAGCATTATCTGATAGCTCGTAAAGTGCTGAAATTTAATATGATGCTTTCAGTCAGTTTAATTGAAATTTAATTGCCACTTTGGGCAGAAGGTTTAGATCTGATCAATAAAATATTAAAGATTTTGTGCTTTCACTTGGAACAACTTCTTAGCCAATGCATCAAGTTTAACCTATGTTTTGGGAAATATTTGTTTGTTATAATTCACATAATGTTCAATATCACTTGCTAATCTGAATGTGTTAACACGCTGCACAGATAAATAGTGGAAATAATAAAGCTATAGTTGATCCATTTAATTACAACAAGATGAAAGAAATGACGGTCACCTTCAGATTCATGAGAAAGGCATTAATGTAAAAGAGCTATAAATATTTTGAAATGTCAAACCTCAGAAAGACGGAGTCCAACACGAGCCTAGCTGTAAATCAGCACATGGAAGGACCTTGAAAAAAAGATGGTTCTTTGGTATTTTAGAAATAATTACTAATACAAAAAGGGTAATGATGAACCTATAAATTACATTAAAAAGGGCCATTAGAGGAGGATTAGTTTATAAAGCTGAGAGATGGTTCCTGAAAATTATCCTGGTAGTTATTTCTTCTTTTCCTTTCATATTATTCACAAACCCCAAAATTATCTGATTAATGATAAACTAATTGATTGCTACTTTGCAATTAAAATGCAGTAGCCAACTTTGAGTCTCCTTTTACTGTAATCTATACTGTCTTCATTTTTATTATTTTTCTTTTTCTTTTTCTTTTTTTTTTATGTCAGTGTGAAAGGTATTATGCTACGTTGTGCTCTATAACGTGTAGGGGCAATTCCAGTCTAGGCCACACTGCTACAAAGCTTATCTGTGTGATTGGCTCAGGCCCTTCAACACCAACTCTACATGCCTAAAGGGAGCCTGGTGCCTCTTCTCCTCCATCCTTTGCCCACCTAGGCACTCCTACAGGACCTTGGTGAGAGTGGACAGAGCTAGGGCTGACTGAAATGCAATTCTCTTAATTTCTCCGAGGTCTTCAACAATTCTCTTGAACTTAAAGCCCACAGAGGCTCTTATCAGTTTCCTGCACAAGATGATACCATATTCAGTGGCTGCCACTTATAAGAGTTTTTATCCTTTCAGATGATAAGCACTGCTTGAAACAGCTCAGGTCTGATGTGTCAGAAGTTGAGTAAGAGGGTGGGGGAAGATCTGAAAAACAGAAAACTGTTTCATAGACATAATATACACCATGATGGCAATTTCATTGCAAGTTACTTCTTGTTTGAATACACTATAGTTCCCAGAATATTATTTTTCACTTAAGATTGATTCAGATGTGCATGGGGCAGAGGACAGCACTCGGCAGCATAGAATACAGCTGATTTATATTGTTACTGGTGACAGAAACACAGCAGGATCACCTTTTTTGGCCTGAAATCAATGGCACCTATAGTGTTTTGTCCCAAGTATCACAACAAAAGATGAAAAAGTAGAGTCATTCCCACTTTGTATCTCAACCATTATCTGGAGGATTGATGAAATAACCTATTCAAAGCCCTCTGAAGATTGCATTGGTCTGTTTCCCCTTCTGTGAGGTTTCCTTCAGAAAAGGAGTTGCAAATGCAGCTCCCTGAAGATTGTTAACTTCTGCTGGCAGTGGCATGTCTCTGCCATTGTGAGGGGCAGTGTGAGCATTAAGTGCTAGGACTAATTTAGGGGTCTTTGGGAATTTGATTAGCAAGGAAAACCAAATATCAACTAATCTAACTACTAATAAAATTTCCAGCCACATGTTCGCTAAAATGGGACGTTTCCTGGCTTTTTGCCTTCAAAGAAAATTTCAGGCCTCTTGTTATAAAATTAGCGATTTTAGCTCATAAACTTGAATAAGAGCAGTGGCAAGAATCTTGGGAGAACAAAACGGATGGATGGTTAGAAACTGGAAGCAGAAAACAGGGCTAACATCATACTGCTACCCTTGTTGGGCCATTTCCTCTATTCAGTTCTCCATCTGCAGGATAGGAAGATGATACCTCTTCACCACCCACTTGTCTGTCTAACTGTGATTGTTGGAAGACTGAATCAAATTATAGTTTTACAGACTGTGCAAGATGTTAGGTGCTGCTTTTGCAGTAGAATTTTAAAAATCTTTAGTTCCCAATTTTCCAATCTTTTCTTCAAGTTCTCCAGGATGCATTACTCTGGGCATATTTATTTGGAACCTATAATTCCTTTCCAAGGCCACTGAAGAGTACTGAAGATGGGGAGACGGAAGTGGTAATTCCACATGTTGTAAATTGGACGTCGTTACTAGAGGTCTAAGCACCAAAACTAACACTTCTCCTCACCAAAGCAGCAAGACAATACAAGTTCTTTTTCTACAGTACTGAGAGAAAACATAGTTAAAACTCATGATAGATTATGTCTTTCCAAGACAACAAATTTCTTTCTTAGCTTGCTATAAATAACTTTAATTTCACTGAAAAATACAAATTATTTTCTTAAATTTCTCTTGATCAAAATTCAAGCGTAATCTCCCCAAAATCTTTACTACAGAATCCCTGAAGTTTGTCAAGGACCACATATGGAATTGGTTTGGATTACTGAAAAGATAAAGGCTGACTTTGACATTCTGGTCAGATCATGATTCAGATTTGGATTTTCAACCTTCCAAAATGCTTGCGTTAACCCTAGGGTTCTTTCTTTAGCCTTTATAATAAAAGCTGTTTTTCAGACTGAATTTTATTCATGATCTTTTTTTTTTTTGGATTAAAGCACAGTCTTTAAGGGATCTAAACCCTGTCCTTTGAAAACAACATTTTTGTATACACTCAAGTAGCATTATATTTTAAACAAAAGCGATTCCTTCATTTGTTCCTTAACTTCCTCAAATTCTCAGTTCAAGGGTACATTTTTCATCTACAAGGTACTAAAATTGGTGTCACCTTTCCTCTGCATTGACAGCAGAGGATTAAAATGGTTGCACTGAAGCATCTTGTATTTTCTCTTCTTCTAATTTATCACAACCACATATTCTATGGGAAGTTAAGGTGGAGGGAGAGAGGGGAGGAAAGATGCCCAGCTGATAGACAGTAGCCCTACCTTGCAGAAGATTCATTCCACTGCACATTTTGAATCTGCTGACAAGAAACTTGCAGCACAAGTAATCAGAGCCTTCACAAGATTGATTTTGTCCCCTGCTGGTATATGGCATATAGGGGAAAAAGGTTCTCATCTCTCAGTGTAATCTTAACTATTTAGTAGCCATTACCACAGGATTACAAATCATCTGAATACCTTTCTTGTGTAACTTAGTTATTTATTAGGAAGTCCAGCAAATTAGTCAGGTAACATTATATAGTGCTCCAGTCCTGAAGCTCTTATTCAGCATGCTGCTGGATTATTTGCTCAATTTACAAATGCTAGTAAATCTATGAAGTTCTGTAAATGATACTGCATAGTACTGAGTGTAAATATGTAACAAATTTTCCCTTTTCCTTCTGATTGCAAAGAATACTTAGCAAACTATATATAGACAGTTCACTTTTCAAAGTGACTCAAACAAAATTGCAGATGTGTTCTGCCCTAGGATTATAAGAAATGCTTAAAGTCAACTTGTCATAGAAACTAAATTGATTCTACTACCTATACAGCTCCAGAAGGGAAGATGTAGGAAAAAAACGGAGAAGTATGAGATTTATCTGATGTTTCATTGATGTATGGTTATATAAAATCTTAAGTAATACAGATAATGTCACACAATATTGCAACATATATTTTCAGCTGAACATTATAAGACAATAAGGCATAAAGGGAAATTAAAGGAAAAAATTCTGAATGGTTGTCAGGGAACACTTTTTCATTCAGAGAATCATAAACATATGGAATGGTGTGTCAGACAAAGTTTCTGAGATAGGAAGGGAGTAATTACAAAATAGATTTATATCCCGAGGAATAAAGTACAGACAACGGAGAAAAGCTTCAACTCAAATGATTTTTAGCCCTCACTAGAAAAAATGTTCATGATAATCGTATTTAATAGGTTACATCTAATTTTCTGAAGTTTGCCTTCTATTCTTTGGTCAGTAATGGAATATAAATAGACATATGTAAGTCATCCACTCATGGTCAGAGCTACCATGTACTTTTAATACATATCAGTATATCAAAATGCAAACATAGAATATGAGATACGTTCTGTTGCTCTGTCCCTACTGAAATAAATTACTTGTTGATGTGAAGATATTGGATTCTCAAAGCATACAAATTTTTGATGTTAGAAAATATGGCACTCAGAATGACTCTTCTGTAGTGATGTGTAAAAATAAATAATCTCAATAGATAAATGCATTAAAAGGCAGCCTCTAGGGCAAATAAAAGCAGCAAACATATTTTCATGTGTGAAACAAGTAATTAGAGAAAAAGTGATAGAAAACTGCAAGCCAGGACATTTTCCCATTGTTGTTCCAAAGCAGGGCGGGGGTGGGAAGGATGTCATTCAGTCTTTAATCCACTTTAAGGAATTCAGGCAGGAGAAAAAGCCTTTGTAGAACATTTATAGTCCTGTCTCAACAGTAACAGTGGGTTCACAGATTCCACATTCCTTTATAATGTCCCTTATAATGTATAATATGCATGTTATGTTGACAAAGTAAATAAACTATATTTACATTAAGCCTCCAAAAAGCTATGGGAAGACATGAGTTTAACTTAATTAGCTAGAAGAAAAGCTCAATTATATCTCACGTACTTAACTGGTATGTGAGTTATACCACAGTCATTCTCTCAGTCATTCCACTACTTCAGTTTTTCTTCCTTGGTCAGAAAATCAGAAAATACAAAGAGTATAATACCTAAATGAAAATGAAACATCCATATCTAAATCTCTTGCAAAATATATCCAAACTCCTATAATTTTTGTCTAAGCTTTTCTGGCCGGAAATATATGTTTATGTGATACACAGCTACTGTGCAATGAGGCTGCATCTTGCTGCAGTTTGAATGTGGAAAATCTACCACCAAAATGTTGCACAAATGGCTAGTGGTCCCAAGTGGATTGTAATGGCAAGTGAATCTTCTTTTCAATGTAGAATTTTTCTACAATGTTTGTACAGTGAGTATAGCATACCAAACCCACAATTTGTCTCTGGGACACTGGGCACACCCACTGGAATTATCCTTTGCCCAGGCAACGACTCCAGAAATCCTAGCCAAAGACACAATTTTGTCATTTTCTAGCTAAAAGCTTTCTCTGGGTGAAATAGAAAGTGAATTCTGATATTCAGTAGCTCTATTTTAAATAATTTCATGTGCTGGGGATGAAACTGGGTGAATTCTAATAGAAGACTATGTGTCATTATCCTTGAGAAGACAAATATTCCTTTAATACTTCTGAGAGGAAAGAAATTGTCCAGTAAGGGAAGTTAAATCATGCTAATGAGCAAAACTCTATGGTTAGGGATAAGAAAAGTTAGATTTAACAAAGACAATATGAATGCTGTCTGTACCTGTCACTAAGAGATCATCAAGCATAGCTATATTATAACTGTTACAAAATCCATGCTTAAAACACCATGGCAGGAGTCAGAAACACCTATATTATCAAGATGTGACCAAACTTACTTCAACACTACCTCTCAAATATATCCAGCGAAAAAAGAGACATATTTCAGTACTGGTTTTTTACATGTACTAGAGGGCAGGGGTCCAGGGTTCTAAGACTTCATCAAGAAAAAGGATGAAACTCAACCAAGGAAGCAACACAGTTCAAACCTGTTTTGATTCTGCTTCACTTCATCACTGCAGATAGAAGAATTAAAAAAAGGAAAAAATAGGAAAGCAAATAGATGTGAAATGCCTCACAGGAAGAAAATATTAGCACTACAATCAAGACAAGAAAGTCACATTCACCATAGCCTTCCATCTGAATGGCTCTGCTGGACAATAAATTGCCATGTGTGTAGCAAAACAGCCTTCTCACTTTTGCAATTATTGGTTGGAGGGTAAAAATTTCCTAGGCATCAATCTGAGATTTGACATCAATGGAAATTAAGAGCATGAAGTGCCTTTAAAACGTTACCCATAATCAATATTTAAAAAGGCTGCTGATGCTTTTCCTGTATTTTTTCACAAACGTGTTTTATCATAAAGGCTAGTTTTTGCCATGAATATGCCACTTATTATTTAGTACCTACAAAATAATTACCTTGATTGAAAATAAAAATTACTATAACAGCAATATAAAGTGTAATTTTAATATTTTAAAAACAGGTGCTAAAAATAGAGGACTTGACAACAAATAGAAATAGTCCAATAAAACTATATGTGCTGCTAGTGAAAGTGGAAAGAAGATGAGATTATGTGAATTTTGCCATCAGTAGAAGTGTCTGCTTCAGATGGAAAGCCATAAGACTAAATTTAGAGGGGATATAACTCACCATTTAACAATAAAAGGATACCAATATTTCCAGGCTTAAAAGCTGGAGAACTGAAAGTTTTAAGAGTGCTCAAGAGGCGAGGTCCCTCACAATTCCAAGAGTGGTAGAGATTTTTCTTCTATTTTAAATAAAATGAAAGAAAAAAAAAAGTGAGTCATCCAGAAAATGGGAAGTAGAAATTAGAGCCCAGGCTTTAAATTTTGGTTAAGCATGAGACTACCAAGGGAGCTAAATTACAAATGGAGCCAAATGGACATCCCATTGTCTCTGTCAGTCTTCAATATGAAAGTGGGCTATTTGGGTTGTGGTTTCTTTAGAAATGGTATTGTCAAATCTCTCTTTTACTATCAACGTTTCCTTACATTTTTGTAAAATTATACCAGATGGATACATTACTAATTTTTATTCCTTTAGAAGGTCTTTCTATCTTGGAGAGCCCATAAAAATGGTAATTTTCATATGTAAAGGTAGAACTTGCATATTGTCACTGCCAGTTCCAGTCTGCTCCAGATAAGACATTACTGAGAGATAAAATCTCACACATGCCTGTGAAAAAATATTTGGAAATCCTATTTTGGTTTGATAGTGGAAAGTGCTTGAGTATACTTCACAAAGCAGCTGTAACAATTGACTCTGCCTGCACCTGTCTTGGCCCTCAGCTCTCTCAGTTCCCTGGGATGATCAAACTGCCATATTTCATGTGATTTCACTTAAAATAATTCAAGAATATTTTTAGGAGAAACATCAAAGCAAGCTGTAAAAATTGTGTCTGTGTTCAGCATGGAACATTTTGTGACATGTAGGACCAAAAGCCAGCATAATGAAGCAAGAAAACAGGAGATTATCATGTACAATGAAAGAGTTAATTGAAGTCTCTTTTCAAAGTAACTTCCACAGACAGAGTACTTCCATAGTGTTTTCTTTTCTATTATTATCTCAAATCTGCCTCTAATTTTGAAACTCTCATTAATATGAAGAAACAAGATTTTCACAACCTTCTGCATAACCAGTGCTCTGCAGTTCAGAATGAAAGATAGCAGACATCAGTAATCATCATTGTGTAGAATACTTAAACTGAAGGCAGAGCTATGATGTGAATGGAGGCTAGGATTTAGCCTTAGCAAATAGTTCCATTGAAGAAAAAAAGTGATGAAACAAAGCGATATTTATTCCTGGGTTGCAAAAAAAAGGGCTGTTTGTGCCAAACAAAATGAGTGCTTAACAAGATACATTCAGAGTATAATGCATATGAATCACTTTGTCCATGTTCCTTGATAACATACCCGTGCATGATGTTGTTAGTGTCACTCTAGGCATATTATAGATTTACTGTATTACATACAATGCAATTATTGATTTACATAAGTATTGCTATTTTTCCCCAAATGTAACAGATTTTAGCTTGAAAGGACTATAAACTGAGAGACTTGCTATAGTTTAAAATTGGCAGCTGGTCGGGAGATGAATGCCAGGCAAAGTGAGTGTACAGGAGGTTCCTGCTGTTTCCTCAGGGAAGCTTCCCTGGGTGAGACATCTGCTGCTCAAACTTCACCACACATTTTTATCAGGTGACACTCTGTCAATACCTAATCCAAATTCTTCTGTTGTACAGTGCTCTGATTAAATGAAAATATAATAACATTCCATTTTCTATTAAAAATGTCAAATCTACTTGATTCCCCCTCCCCCCAATGTTTTATTAATGAATGTATCTTTTCATTGGTATTGCAAGTCTTATGAACAGTAACTTACTTTTCCATGCATATTCATAATTTTGTGGCATGAATCATAAAATTCAAACCCATACGTGCACATTCTGTTCAAAATACTTGTTCTGCACTCACTACATCAGTATCTGAATTCTCAGTTTATTTATCTTTGCAGCAGCTCTTTAAGTAAAGTAAGGTACAACTAAAGCAGGTTCAATATGTGACTTAGAAAGCTAAAGTTGTCATGTGTCCACAGAGAGACACACACACAGACACACACCCCACCCCCTTCCCCAGTGCCTAATGCTGAAAGATGTGCTTCCCACAGTATGCTCCAGAATCACAAATGGGATTCCCTAAAGCATACGTGGGAGTTAGGCACCCTTCTTGTCTTCCAAAGGCAGTGGCTCTGGAATTTTTTTCTGTATGGCAGCACTGCTTCAGCAGAAGAGGTGAAAAATGTTCCCACCCAAAATAAGCTCTAGCCAGAAGATTAAATTACTCTTGAGAGGTGGGAAATGAAAGGCTGAATTCCCTCAGGAAGAGAAGGAAATTAAATCTGTGTTTCGCACGTCCTGACAAGAGCCCTCATCACTGGACTATCATATCAAGGGGACATGTCCTCCCTGTATTTTAAAATAGCAGCTGTAGCTGCATTTGGTGAGGTTTGCTCTTCTGTTTACATATCAGATGTAATCTTAGAACCAGATGGAGCCTTCCAGTCATCTTAGGTGGATGACCCTCTAATTTCTATGTTTTAGCCAGGGTTAAGTGCAAGATCTGTGAGAAGCTGCTCAGTCCTATTAATTTGTGATCACAATAAAATCACAAATGCAGAGAACCTGTAAAACTAGCATTCTCATGTGCTGCAGGCATCTTGAGGGTTAAGAAGCAGCTAAGTAGGAGTTTTCAACAACACCATTTTTGAATTAGTTGTCTCATGTCTGTGAGAACTGCGGAAGAAGATGGTGAATAAGGTCATGAAGGGAGTCTGTGGCAAGGCACAGTAGTAGATGCAGAAGTCTTAGGTTCAGTTACTGAACTATTGTTTTATTTTAATTGCTCAGCTATTAAAAATGTTTCTCTGGAAGAAGTATAGTTGCAAGAAGCAGTTGGTGATACATTCTACTCATTTTGGTGTGTTTTAGAAACACCGTTAGCATAAATCTTCTAGTGTGATTTGCACTTCACTTAATTTTATAAATATATAGACAAGCCTCAGTCTGCACATCAGAACCAGGAATGTTTTTGTATCAAGAACCTCAAATGAGAAAATCTGTAAATGAGTTGGCTGTTTTCTCATCTGTTCTGTGCCCCTCTTGCTGCCCCTTCTGCTGTCTAAGAGGAAACTGCTTTTTTTTTTCCACTCTTCCAGGTTCTGTCTCACAACTGCTACTGCTTGACTGATGGATGGAGGGACACAGTAAAAAAACCCACAACCTTAAATTTGTAACTGTCAGCAAATAAGCATAGCATAGCAAAACATTTTAAGAAAAAAAATCAGCAGCTGAAATCATAAAGTGATTTTACTCCAAGAAAATTTCTTTACTCTGATCGTCTCAGTCCCTTTACAAAGCCTTCCCTTGCTTTAGCTTGTATTTTGGGCATACCTCAGTTCCTCATCTGTAAGTGTTTCCTTGGATCTAGCCAAGGCCCACTCTTCCCTCTCTCATCATCTGCTCGGTTTGTTCAGTGTAAGCCCTCCTCAGTGTGCTTGCTATTCTTATTTTTGAGGATTTTTTTTGCCCATGTCACTTTCCAATTTCTTGAGTCGACTCACTCAGCCAACCTTTTCCAAGCCTTTTCTTAGTACATGCCTCACTACAGAATAGGAAGATACATCACTAAGGCAAAAGCCAACAATTTCAGCTGTTGTTTATTAGAGTAGCTTTATTGACTTAGTGGGCTAGCTGAGGATCTGATCCCTTCAATTAAAGGCAAAAAAAAAAAAAAAAGCTTATATCCCTCTGCCCTCTATTCTTTTCTGAATTAATTGTTTATAAATTATAAGGAATGTCTGTCGAAAGAAACCTTCTATAAATCTTAATGGTAGATTTTATATTATGAGTTTGATAGAACTAGAATGGGAAAATATTGGATAATTCAACAAAATGCCCTCTTTTCTACTGAATACTACAAAATAGATTACTGCACATATTCCACTTGGTACTTCTTGTACTTAATGTTGAACTTACCTCTTCAGCACTTCTACTTTACTTCTACTCAATTCCATACCTGATTGATGGCACATGTATATGAAAAAGTGAATAAAGGTACAGGATTCATATCATTTCAGCAACTCAAAACCTTGGAAGCATTGACAGTGCATAAGAATTTTGGACCTTTTGAATAATCTGTTCCGTGTGCACATGATTGGAGGCAAATCTCAGCTCAGATATGAAGATGAGAGAGAATAGTTTTATGGACCACACTACATGCAGTACATGGCTGACTTCAGTTATCTCTAATCACCTCAGATTCTGAACTCTAATATATGAGGTGGTTAATTCAAACATACATTGACAATTTTATACTGCTTGTTGGATTGAAGCAAGCAAGGAAAGATCTGCACATCTACAAAAGTAAAAATTAAATTGAAGTAAAATTCATTAACAACTTGATAATTAAAGTAACATCAGAAAAAAAAAAGATTCTAGCCTTTGTGCAAATAGATCTATTTTTCAGCTGGATAACTGATATAGGAAGAGAGAAATAACTCCTAAATCTAAGTTGATATTAAATCTGCATCTTTAGTGCTAATCAGACTATTTGCCCAAATTATTGGTAATAAGACAATGGATAATGTTCTCTTATTCAAATTATTAATGTTTAGATTATAAGTAGAATATCTACCTCAATAATATAGAGCTTCATGGAATATTCAAATTTCATTCAAAATGGCACTGCTTTTTACATTAATATAAAATAATTTTAATGATGATAGTCACTTTTCTATCTTAACATTCAACTCCTCAACCAATAAAACACCCATATGATCATTTTAAGAGTTAGATTACTTAACCTAAGGCTTTTTAGGTGTTTGCAACACTATTCTTTTAACACTGTTCTCAAATAGATTATGTGGTTTTTATCAAACACACACCCACTCTCACCATCTGGGGGAAATTTATAAAAAGTATAAGAATGTTAAGGTAGATTTCCTCCATTTATAAAAACTGTGAGAATTTAAATCAAGGACAAAAAAGATATCTTAGAGGCAGCTAACCATCTGAAACTAAAGTGCCATGCAAGACTGACCCCAACCAAGAGCAAGTTGAAAAGGGTTGGTGAAAGGCATGATGGATTTCCCAGCTGTGACTCCACTGCAGAGCAAAATCTGCCACTGGAAAAGATGTCAGCTCACTTCAAAGCAAGTGGAAGGTGCTTCAAACCAGGATGTCAGAATGGTTGAAGTTTGGAAAGCATATAGTCTAGCCACCCTGTTGAAAACTGGGTCAACTAACGTAGGTTTCTCAGGGGCTTGTGAAATTGAGCTTGAATGTATTCAAGGATGGAGACTCATGAGTTCTCCAGGTAATCTGTCCAGTGTTTGACAATCCTTACAGTAAAAGTGTTTAAATCGATTATCCTGTATTTCACCTTGTGCCCATTGTCTCTTGTTCTTTCACTGGATACCACTGAGAAGAATATGGCTCCATCTTCTTTATTCCTCTCACAACATATATAGACATTGCAAAATTCACCTGTTCCACCAAGCCCTCACTTTGTCTTCTTCAGGCTAAACAAGCCCAGCTCACTTGCTGTTTATTAGATACTCCTATTCCTTAGTATTGTTGTGACTCTTCACTACACTTGCACCAGTATGTCTATGTCTCATTTGTGCTGGAGAGCCAGAAGTCTACACAGCACTCCAGATTTCTCACCAGTGACAAATAAAAGGCAAGGATCATCTCCATCAGCATGCCGACAAAGCTCTTCCCGATGCAGCTCAGCACACTGGTGGCCTTCCTTGTCACAAAAATGCATTGCTGGCTCATGGTCAGCTTGGTGTTCACAAGGGCCCCCAGGGTATTTTCTGCAAAACAGCTTTCTAGCCAATTGTTCCCCTCCCTGTACTGGCGCAGGTTCTTCTTGCTCAGGAGCAGAACTTTGCACTTCCATTGCTGAATTTCACAAGGTTCCTGTCAGCCCATTCCTCTAGTCCCTTGGGGTTCCTCTGAAGGGCAGCACACCAATTTCCACCTGCAAACCTGCTCAAGATTTGAGCACCTCTGCCATATTGTCTAGGTAATTAATGAAGATATTAAGCATTATTGGCCCCAATACTGACCCCTGGGTATGCCTCTAGGGTATGCCTCTAGGTGACTGTCCTCCTGCTGACCTTTGGAATGCTGATCACATCTCTTCAAGATCAGCAACAAGCCAGCTTTTGATCCACCTCACTGACCACATCAGTCTGTCAATGAGGATATTATAGGAAACAGTGTCTAAAGTAGCAGTAGAGCTGAGATAAACAACATTCACCACTCTCTGCTCATTCACTGAGCAAGCCCTCTTATTGTATAAGGTTGGTCAAGCATCAGTTCCCCTTCATAAAACCATGCTACTACTCACAGTCATCTTCTAGTCTTTAATGGGTTTGGCAACAGCTTTCATGTGATTTGCTCCATGATTTTCCCATGGATTCAAGCAAAACTGATCAGCCTGTATCTTCCCACAAACCTCTTTTCTTGAAAAATAGGAGAGTCATTTCCTCCCTTCCCATCTTCAGAAACCTTCACCAATCTACCATAACCTTTCAAAGATAATCAAGAATTTCCTTGCATTTACATCAGTCAACACCCTTAGCACTCTTGGGTGCAACCCATCAGGATCCATAGACTTAAATACATCCAACTTCTTGAAGTGTTCCCCAACCTGATTGTCCTTTACAAAGAAGTCCTCATTTAGCCAGAATTCCATGATGTGGAGTGGCCAGTAAGGAGAGGAGCAGAGAAAGCATGAAGTATCTCTGCCATGTCCTTTGTTGCCAGATCCCCTACCCCATTCAACAGCAAGCTCATATTTTACCTTAGTATTCATTTTGCTGCTGTGGAGCCTGAACAAACCTTTCTTGCTGCCCTTCACATCCATCAAAGATTCAGCTCTAAATGGGCTTTCACTTTCTTAACACTATTCCTGCATTCTCAGGGTCTATATATTTCTCCTGTCCTATCATAAAAGAGGTTCCTCACCCATATGATATTTTTCTACATTCTATATTTTTCAGGAGTTGTTTGTTAATTCATGAAGTCCTCCTACACTTGGTTGTTGGTTGACCAGTCTCTTGGCAAAGATGCTTTTCCCCCACTTGTGCAGGTGGTCGCATCTCTTCCTGCCAATTCTTAGTCCTCAATAGGGCCCTGATAATTGTACCAGCCAAATCCTTGCTGTCAACAACACCTGACCAACCTCTTGTAGTCTTCACACAGTGTAGGCTTTACTCACTTCTCCTGAAATTCTTCACCCTTTCGAGCAAGACTGAGGACAAATCTGGGCTCCAATGGTTTTAGCACATGGTCATAGAATCACACTTCATACGCCTAGGGATGGACATGGAATGCCTGGAATACCATTGTTCTGCATAAGGAAAAGCACCAGAGGTAATAATCCCAGGGCTGGACAAGCTTCAAAATTCTTTGAAACATCCCAGATTTGAGCCCTTGGCAAGCAGCTAGGCTTCCTAGGCAACAGGTCAGCTAGGTAGACAAGGCCTTCATTCCTTGCAGCAGGCACTCTTCCAGTTTGATCACTCAGTGATTTTCTCCTTGTAATCCTCTGCAGTGCAGGGTCTGCAGGCTGAGATGCTTAGTTGGACATTTCTCCCAGCCCCTTGTCTGCTGCCTGGGCATGAAACCTGTTCTGTAGTTGCAGACAGAGCAGGAACCTCTCTCATGGTGCCAGAAGTCACAAACTTCCAGCATTTGCCATCACAGTACTCTCCATTTTCCAATACAGTAAGGACAGACCTTGCCTGTCCCTCTTTAAAGGTGCTTAACCCGGACGTTCTCGAGGTAGCGACAGCACCTTTATGCGAGTGAAATCCCTTCCAGGATGAGTTGCAACAGTTTTACTACTCTCCCAAAGGACAGAGTTGTAGCTACCGCAGATGACTTGTTTCTGCTGGCTCCTCTAGGATGAGAGTTTCCCCAGGCGTGGTGTACTAGCGCCGACGAGAAAAAAAAGTTACACAGAGGGCTCTTCTCTGGGATAACAGCCAATTTATTGTGAATCCAGTGCTGCGTTCTGAGGGTCCAGGAAGTGAGTCCAAGCGGCTGGGGTAACCCAGAAGAAAGAGACCGAGGAAGCCCTGCAGGGCTCTTTTAAAGAGAGGTGGGACCAGGAAATACCCAACGGGAAACCGCGTAGTTCAAAGTGACCAGTGGAGGGGAGAGCTTTCCAGGGCATAGCCATATATGGGACTTAAGGTATGAATACAGGTAACACAAGAGAAATATGGGATTTTACCACAGTTCAGGTAGACGGTTCAGATATTGGAGGAAGAAGGTTGAGGCCATTGCCTTGGCTTTCTTCCTACCAAAACCTGAAGTTCAAAAGCAGCAGCTTCTGCCAAGTGTGGCTGCTACATCTCTTCCAATGCATTTTGGGGGTTTATGATCTTGTACCTGCAAGGTCTCAGAGAAAATGTGACCAATCTCTTTTTCTTGTCTCTGACACAATATATCCAGCCAGCTGACCTCCTCCTACAGCTCCTTCACTTGGACACAAACCCACCACCAATGTACACCTCCTGCAGAAAAGGACAAAACGTCTCGCTTTCCTGGCCTCTGTGGGAGGCCCCAGGCCTTACCAGACCTGGACATCTGCATCCCCCAAAGCTCTGAGTTAAGGCCTCTCCTGTGTCATCACACAGCAGGTGCTTCATTGTGAGAAAAAGCTCAAACACCCTTTCAAGAACAGCTGAGAGATGCTGATAGAGCTTCCTTGAAGCGACCACCCCAATGGAGCTATCCTTTTCTGAGAGTAGGCATCCTTAGTTTCTTCAAAGGATTCACAGGAGTATTTTACTCGTTTCTGAAGATTCTCTGAGAAGATCTACAAGATTTAGAAGCAGAGACAGAGAACTGCTGCACAATATACTGGTGTCTGTTGCTTGCCTCTGTTAGGTGTACTCCAAGTCACAGGATGTGCTTCTGGAATGCTGGGGTAAGAATGATGTGGGAAAACATATGAACAAGGGAAAATAGGAAGGGTGAAACACAGGAGACCTCTGCAACTGCCGGTGCAGTGTCTGGGCTGTTCCTTGAAGGAAAGAGTGGTGCTATGCTTCCTGAATTACCTAGTGTGTAAAAGAGTAAGCGATGTCTCAAAGACTGGGAGCTAGGAAGTAGCTACCATAGGACGAGGCTTTGATCTGCACAAATATTTGTCTGGGCTTGAGAATATGAGTTTTGGTCTTAAACAATGGATAAGAGGAAGTCTTAAGCAACAGATGGTGGCTCTGAGTTTTTCATAAGGAAAGTAATCTGGTGAGTAACTGAAGATCTTGGGAGTTAAACTTGATTTGTTCTTGGGTACCCAATCCAAAGAAGAATCCCTTGAGATTCCTTGTGACAGCTTATGTGCAGAAAAGTGCATTTGTAATATGGTCTGAGCAGCTCAATATCTATATTTTTCATGGATTTATAAACTAAGTGAGCCTTTCCGTTGGTTTATTAAGAACTGTTCTAATCCATGTCCTCAAAATACCCAATGAACTGATCTTTAGATGCTGCAATGTTTAGTTTCCCAGCACTTTTATCCCTTTAGCTCTCCTTTTGAAAGGCATAGTTCTTCCTATATTTATCCCGAGCCTGCGAGCTGAATATTCATTCAATTAAAAAAAAAAACTAAACTCTTGACTTCTTTGACATTTCCAGGAGATCACTTATTTTTTTTATCCCCTGTCTCATTCATTCTCATAAACACATACACTTCTCACACTTGTAAGATTGCTCCTCCTCTTGTGCAGCATGCCTAGACCTTAATTATCATATGAATACTTCAGTATATGAGTAACATGTATTTTTAACCTCAAAATTGTGCCCTTCAGTTGTTATGTGCATGCAACACAAAAAGCAATAATGAATTTGAAGGTCTCAGGAAAAAGATAATGTAGATATCATTTGTTTATTTAAAAATGTCTTCTCAGTATGGACTAAGCAGTTCCAAACATTAATAATGAATATTTACCTAGAAAAATTTAAATGTAAGAACTTTATTGCCTGAAGGACAATATTAATTAGTAATAGTAGTCCATAACTTAGTTTCAGAAAATGCCTGCTGTCTTGTCTAAGTATGTATGGAGCATAATTACACTACTGTTGGTCAAATTAGGTCACTTCCTTTGAGGATTTGTAAATATCCAAATGCTATCTTTTTCACCTACGCAGCTAATACTAATTTTAGGTATTTTAGTCCTTGTTGAAAGCCTCCAGTAAAGACAGAGAATGATCCTTGTGATCCTCTAGGGTGTATTCTGATCTCTGTATGCTAGCTCTTCTGTAGAGGGTGGGAGATCTGCGTTTATATCTTAGAAGAGAATTTAATCCCTAGGCACTGTGTTTTAAAGTCAAGCAGTAAATATTCATCTCAGTTGGAAGAAAAATATATTTAAACTTGTTAAAAAGATTGTTTACAGAAGCTGTTGGAAAGAGTATGTAGTATTTATTTTAATTATTCATTTTTTCATTTATTTACAAAGCATTAACAAAAAATACTTGTTTAAAAGCATAGGTTGCTTAGGACAAAAGTAACAATGACAAATAGGCTTTTTCTTTTTTTGCTTTTGTGGAGATCTTCGAAGATTATTCTTCACTACCATACACGGTGACTATTGCCAACATTTAAAACTCTCTCAGGTAAACCTCAATTTTCTTGATTATAGAATAATGCTTGCAGATATTCTCTTTGTGTGTGAGAACACCTGGGTTAATGAGGTCCACAAGTGCAAATTCTAGGAACTATATATGCAGGTGGTAATGTCCAAAACTTACGTGTACAGCTGCTTTTAAGAACACAAACAAGGTCTTTCCCTCTCTTAGACTCAACATCTAATGCATTTCAGGACCCCAGTATGTAAATCCTGTGAAATTGAAGGCTAAAAAGAGTCAGTCAGAAGAGAATGCTTAACTTCCTAGGGTATATGCTATGTCAGCAATGAACATTTTAAAAAGGAACAGTCTCCTACAGAGACAGGAGTCACTGGCCCTTGTTTTGAAGATAATTTTCTATTTCTTCCTGGTGGGGGACTCTGCTAACAGCAAGAAATGGACAGAATATTTTTTCTAGCCGTGCTAAAATTTTCACTTTCTTTGAAAACAATTTTTTTGTTTCTACTCAAATATGAATTTGGGAAACTGATTTAGGGATAAAATTTCAGCTGTTTTCTGAATTTGCATCATCTTTTTGCAATACACTCTTGTAGTTTAATCTCTTCTTGTGACAGTTACCTTTTTCAGCATTCACAACCTCATTCGTGTTTTATACAATGTCAGATAGCAAGTGTCAAGAGAAATTTAAAATTATAGTTCATTTACTCTAGTTAAACACAAGGAAGCAAAAGCAATTACCAGAGCAAAATGATGGAATTAAAGATTCTTCCTGCAACCTAGTTAGGTATTTAGTGTTTGATGAGTGTTGCAAAAGATAAATATATTTTTCAGAGAGGACTGTATCAGTCTACAATCATGAACGAAAGCCACTGAACATGATTTAGATATCAAATATAGGGTTTGCAAACAATTATCAATCTTGGACAGGGAGGCTGGAGTTAGATGAGAACATAATTTTCCTTTGTTCCTCAAAGGATGTTTTTGTTTTAAGTAGTAAATAATGTCTTATAAAGCATTTTATATTTATTACTGAAAACATTCTTAAGCAAAAATTGATTTTTAAAGGGATCCTGAAGGTGTTCTATGGAAGATACATACATTCTTACTATGAGGATAAAAATTTAATTGCTTTGGTCTAATTACAATCTTACTACATGCTAGAAGTTGAAATTTAGTGGATTGGTGATTCATTTTGATTGATCATAAAAAGTGAGCATAGACTTATTGTTGTGGTGACTAGCCTAAACTGTATGCCATGTGCATCTGTAATTTAATCTGTGATTCATACTATATGGCACATTACACATAAAAATCCTTTTGATTGTTAAATATAGAGATCTTGAATTTATCTAAGCCTTACTTACGAATATCAGATGCTCTATAAGAATGAGTTATAAATTCAATGCTGTCACTATTTTAACATGGTAAACTGTAGCAACAGTTAACTGTATTCAGTTCATGTTTACTGTGAGGTTATAGCTAGACAAATAGTTGTGCCAACCTGGAAAAAAACATTAAAGAGCAGAGCCTCAGCATTAAAATTCAGAAAGACTGAAATAGTAGGAAGGGAAAAATTATTTCCTGAAGTTTTTTTTTCCTTCGGAGTATTTCATGCTCTTTTTTTGCCAGTTTCCTTTGGGCTTCTGTTTCTTTGCCACTGACATCTGCAGGCAAAAGGAAGAACTGGACTTAACCCTTGCTCTCTGCTTGTCTGTCCGGCTGCAACTCAAGAAAGATCCACATTAATGTGAAGACATTCAAGGGATCTTGTCCTCCTTCCTACTCCTTGCATCACATATTCTGGCTAGTACCCACTAGGTAGTACTACTCCACAGCATGGGGAAGCAACCAGAGCCAAGTTTCCAAATAACTCCCCATTCTACCCTTGTTCCTTGCCACCAGTATTAAGTCTCGTATTCAGCCTCCATACTCTGGGTCTCGAAAAAGACAGGATGCTATGGTGCTCTTATGAAGCGGAAGACCTCTAGGAGTCAACGTGATTTGACCCAGTTTGGGGGAGACTTTACATATGTAAATTTTAAGGTTTAAATTATTAAAAAAAAAGTTAGAATAAGCTCTCTCTAGATGCCTCATGAAAGTAAGAACAGGTGTCCATGATATTTATAATATATTTGAAAAAGATAATACATATGTAATGATTTGGTTTTTTCTAGGTGTGGAATTAACATGCAAATGTTTTTCAACTTCCACCTTGTCTTAATAAATCTAATTTTATTTAAATAGCAATCAAAGATGTTTTTATTCATTTTATTTGCCCATATAGAGACACAATTCTTCTTGCAGTGAGTTTTTACAACTCCTCATATCATTGAACTCTATTCAAGGCTGTTTAAGGGTATCTCCACCTCTGAATGTCTCCCTGTTTTTAGATGTAACAAAAATAATAAATGTATTTCTTAATATTTTGAAAGATCTAACTGCAGAGAAATGCAAGATCATTTTGAAATAGTGTGATTGTCATTTTCTTACCTGTGTAACCAATTTTACTTCTTTTAAACTCTGAGACATAATTCAGTTTCTAAAGGTTGTAACTTGTGGTCTTCTTTTAAATTTAGTCTTTGTTTTTCTATTACAGACAGGAAAGATTATGACCAGCTACTTACACATACAGAATTAAAAGTAAGGGAATCAAATAATAAAGTCAGAGAAACATGACAGAGAAAAAATTATAAGCTCTGAGCTGTGTTAAATATACATAGCAGTAGTATAAAAGTTGTCACTGATTAGAAAGTGCTTTGCAGCCACTACCATCTGCCTGTATTGTTGTTGTTCATAAGCGTTAGTATTTTTTCTGGGGTCTGGCCAGCCCACTTTTGTTTAATAATCTGCTGTCCTTTTATACTTTACTCAGCAATCATTCACATTCTGTGGCAATACCAGCAAAACTTTAAAGAACTATTTCTCATGTTTAATTCATGTTGGGGTTATTCTCAAATGGTCTCAGAATGCACCCATTCACTACAGCCTTCTTAAAACAGCCTTTGGATATACAAACTTACAGACTCTTTACTCATTTTCCCAGAAGGAAGCCTTCCACTGTACCGTATTTCCACTGCTCATAATGCAAATTAGGGAAAAAGGAAAAAAAAAAAAAAAAGAGAGCGAGCAGGTTCCCATGCAGATGTTCTGCACCTCTTTTTCATGGCCTTCAAAATCAGTCCTCTAGATAATGCACAATGAAATGTATATTTAAGAGAATCAAAGCTGGGGTTTTTTTATAAGATATAAAACCTCACAATATCTCCCACTTCCTGTTGTTATACTAATATAAATCCACTGGTATAGATAAGTATTTTCTGGGACCAGTAGAAATATAGAAAAACTATACACTATTTTTAATTCAACAGCATTTTGTAGTGTTTATTAAGAGTAGGTAAAACCATCTTTCTTTTCCTTCCTTTCCTACTACTGAATTCAGTCATACACAACAGATTATCAGATTAGGGTGTGAAAATTTTTTCCTAAGATTCACCTTTTTTTTTTCTAAATGAATGAAAATGAATTAAATAAATTAGAGTTTGGAACCTGATTCTTGTCTGTGAAATAGAAAAATTCCCGGGAGGTGTTTGAATAGGACATATACTTCCTCATACAGAGAACTATTTCTGTGGAAGCAAGGGTGGTACTGCAGAGTGACACCAAGAAACTCTGATAGAAAACACTAATGAAAACAAAGATCCACTTAACACTTTCAGCTTTGTGACTCTGTGATTGCTTTTAATAGAAGTTGGAAAGGCTTCTATTCAGCAGAAATCTGTGCAAACACTTTGATTATCTAGAATATAACATGGAAGTTGTCATGTCTTTGGTATAAAACATACATATATATGAAAGACAAGTAAACAGCCCATGAAATGGTGTGTTAATATCAAGAATTCACATGTGATTTGGGCCATATTTTCATCTTCATGCACCTACAATTGTAAAAGCAATTTCACCCTGAAAGTAAAGTAAACCTACAAAGTATATACATTTCAGTTACAGCCAGAAAACCCTTACAGTAAAATAGCTTTTTTCATTTTAAGGTGAAATTGTCACAATCCTTGCAACATCACTTCTATAGCTTATCTTCACTTTGTTTAATTTTGTTTCCTTTCTGTGACTTGATTATTGTTTTGTGTTTGCAACATGGAACTGTCGAGATAGTCATTCCTCCTCTTTTTAAAGGCTTTTTTAGTCAATTCCTGAATATGTTTGTAGACCTAAAAATAATAATAAAAAAGAAATATTAAAATATAAAAAACATTTTAAAAATATAAACACAAAAAATATAACAGCATAAAAATATATAAAAATTGCAAAGAATGGAATGTCTTCTTCGTTCTTCATTCAAAAATCTGATGTTGTAGTAAAAGCACTGATTACTTCCAAAGTGTAAGATATTTATGTTAGTTGAAATTTTATTTAGATTCCTTTACTAATTAGAAGCAATTCTTTGAAATAATGCAATTTGAAATTACTGAAGAAGAGGGTTTAGAAGGGTAGAAAATAAGAAGAAAATTGAAAAATCTTTTAAGAGATAACTAGATCTGCATATCTCAAGAGATACACCATTCTGGATGAAACTAGGGTGAATTTTTCGTGCTGACAAATTATTTTATGTTCTATCACAAGGTCTCTTATACCTCCCTTGAAATACTTGGAAGTCTTCATGGCCAGAACCAGAAAAATTAACTAAACCTAGTCTGGGCACCTGCTATTTCCAGCAAATACTTAAATGTTCCCATGGATGGCCTTGTTTTACAAACACCTGCCACATCGTAAGGGCTAAGACTGGACAAAGGCATTGAACCAGTTCTTGTTAGTTATATGCCTATTATAACTTTCTGCCAAAAACATTCTCACCACTGTTCCGCCAGCAGCAGAAGCAAGAGTTACAAATCCAGAATTTCCTTGTTAACAACAACTTTGTTCTGAGATACACCATGATTAAAGTAGGCAATTCGTAACATTACAGAACTCTTTGCAGTGACCAAAATGTTTTCCCATACATCTATGATGTACACAGGACCCATAGAATCCTGGAAAAAGAATGGAAAGGAATCTGGTTTAAACAGCAGTATTTGGTGATATTCAAGACAATGTATTTAATTTGATATTCCATACAGAGGTAATATTGTTTAGATAAGAAAATTATGTTTTTAATTTCAAAGAATTGATGGATTTACTGACCTGGTCCTTTTATGACTCAAATAATGCAAGGAACAAATGGAAAAAGCAATTGCAATTGGATTTTTAACCATGGTAATTAATGCTGTTCAAATGTTCTGCTAAATTTATGAAAGGGATTTTTGTCTATTTTTCATAAATATATATGATTTCCTCTTAAAAAACAAACAAACAAAAAGCCCCACAATAAAATCCAAAAGATGAGAAGCTGAAATGTGTACACAATTTTTTTTCTCAGAAATCTGTATTTGTTCATCTTGTTTGTTTTTTACCAAAAGCTTAAACCCTTTAAGAAATAATCAGGCAAGAAATAAAGACCTGGACAGCTATTAATCCTGGAATTTACAACTGCAGTTTAGCTCCTTGTTCTGTTACCTATCCCTTATACCCAAGAGTAGTCGATGCTTGCTTCCTTCATCTTGCTTTGGGCTCAGGATGTTGAAGCCATATGCTGGATGGGCAAATACTATCAGAAAACCTTTCTTTTAACTCTTACTCCATTTTTCTAGCTGGCTTTAGGAATCCCTAGCAACGCCTGCAATGAATTCTTGACGCCCTTCTACTGCCTGGGAAGACTTTTTTAGGATAGTCAGTGACTTAGGTTGACTATTAGAATTTTCTTTTTAATGCAAATAAGAAAAGGAAAATCGTGATTTCCTTCCCCTCCCCCCCTTTTTACCACTTAATATGACAGATAAAACTAAATGAAATTAAGCAGAATGTGGGGTGACACTTCTACAGCCTGAGGAGTTTCTCCTTGCCAAATATCATAAGCCATCTGCAATGAAAGAGAATTCATGGAGGGTTTTTTTGGCAATTGAAAGTGATACCCACTTCATATCTAGATAATTTATAAGGTTGACCTATCCTGCATGTCTGGTATCTCGTCTTCATGAGGAGAGTAAACTGGTGTTGCTCAGTTGAAGTTAGTGTTATAAGCTGAAGTCTAACAAATGAATATATGGCCCTTGATGCATGAACTTAAAACTAATTATAAGATTATATAAATAATACATTATATAAAAATAATATATATATAATATATATAATATATATATTATATAAAAAAGAATTGAGAACGAGTCATTAAAAGAATGCACCAAAAATCAGAATTGACATAAACGTACCTAACTGTCACTTTCGTATAACACAGTGGCTCCAAGCTTCTGCTATTCTTTTAGGATGGCACACTAATCTGTGAGAAGTTGTCTTGGGGAATATAAAGAGTGGAGGGTTACAAAGGGCTGCTAACCAGTTGCCCTTTTTATGATCAGTTTCTAGGAAGCTTTTTCTTGTCAGCTCACTGTTGATGCATTTCTTTTTCACACAAAAATTCTCTATGGGCATCTTCTGCTACAGGTAAAATACATCATGTTTATTGCTTCATGCAGTCCTGTGGCATTTATTCCCCACTCATATGAAAGTGTTCTCAGCATTACAGAAACAGTACCTAACATTAAAATTTATACCAGAAGAGAACTATACTTATAGTTAACTAAATAAAAGCATTTGAATGTTATGGGCCAGTTTTTTAACTGGTGTAATTTGCTTCTGCTTCTTACCAAACATCTGACCCATTGTGTTCAGTCCGGTTAATGCAGCAGCAGGAAAATGCAGACTTATATGTCAATTGAGAATAATTCAAGTGGATAGATGACTCAGAAGGACATTGCAACAGCCCTGTACAGCTATTAATAAGGCTCCTTCAGCTGATCATCTCTGAAAGAGGTAGAAACGTTACTTTCACGTGAAGAGCTCTTGACTCTTAACAGCCAAGAGCACTTCACATGAAATGTGAATGCATGTTGAATGTTTATTCTTTCATTAAATCATTCTTTGCTATTATCAAACCAATGCATTGTTATGGGATTTCCTTTTACTTTCAGCTATTTCTAGATTTCAATACAAGTGTGATTTGCTGTTAGTACTTGACTAATGATACTATTGTTGGTGTATTAGTTTAATCTAAGCCTGTCACCTTGGCTTTCTGTTGCCATGCACCCCATTCATTCAACAGTCTTCAATGGATTGGGCAAAATAACAGATGTTGAAACTACCTCACTTTAAACTATCTCACTGATTTAAAATGTCTATGAAGTGAATCATAATCTAATGGAATTTCAGAGAGCACTCATTCAAGGTGCTGCTCCTGTTCGCCATTATGAAATGCAAATCAAGTTCTGAGCAATAAAAACTTCACAAATGTACAATAATTGTTTGCTTGAGAGGTTTTGGGGGGGGGGGGAAGAAGGTGTTTAAAATCAAAATAATGTCAGTCAGGGTTTTTAACTTGACCTTTAGATGGAGAAAATAAGTGTTTTGCTTGGTTCCTGTAGATGTTGCTCTCTCTCAGACTGAAAAGCTGTGTAATTGAACTGAGATGCCAATTATTTTATATTTAAATATATGACATTGTGCAAAATCCTACCTTTTCTACAGTAGGCTTTTTAATTTCAGCTCATTACATTTTTGCTATTGATTTTTATCCCTTTGTTAGTAGCATGAATAACATGAAGCATGTTTCTTTAAATAGCAAAAATGAAACACAAGAGGCTTCAGTTCTTAAAAATTAAATACAACATCTCTGTTTCAAATCAGCTACCTTCTAATTGTCAGCTTAGGTGGGGGAACAATTCAGAAATCCTACCTTTTCACTCAGCTTTGATACCAAAAACTCAGTAACAGTACTTCATCACTCACTTTTAAAGATCTCCAGGTGCTAAACTGAAGAACCAAAGAAAAGAAAGAACATAAATCACCACTTCCCACTTTGACATTGTGCTACAGAGTTGCTTTCCTTCTTGCCCAGTTCTCTTGCGTGCGACATTTTTCAGCAGCATGACTCTCACACTCTTGTGTGTACAGTATCCTTTTCAATGTGACTCTTAAAAAGGAAACAGGCAAAAATCCCCAAACAGTACTGACTTCTTGCATTTCATATGCCTGACACACTCAGCCAGGTTTGAACCAGCAGCTGATGTAGCTGTATTTATACTGACTCTAAGAGTGCAAAAGACCAGAGATATTCAGTAATTGCCTTAATATGTGCAACCACCTAAAACCTCTGAATGGTCTAGTCCTATATATCTTTCTAACTATTGTTGCTTAATTAATGAACTGAAATCCAAGACCACAGGGGCAAAAGTGGAAACATTTACAGATTTCTGTTAAATATTGGGCAGTACGTGGAGTCATTTTGTCACCAACACATGCCTGTTCAACAGTGTGGACACAGAATGGATATTCAGTGGGGTTAAGTTGGAGAGCAGTCTAAATATAAAGATACCTGATGAACAGGATTTATAGGAATGCAAATAAGTGCATGACTAAGGATTGTGTAAAATTAACTTTTTCTCTAGGGAAAATGTTGTTGACTTTATCTTCTAGTATAGCAAGTCCAGGCTAACATATTACCTCAATTACAAATAGGGATATCGCCTTACAATTTTACCTTTTTATCTCACTTAGAAATTTTCTCTGAGTGTAATTTGTGTAGGATTTGCTGAGGCTCACCAGCTAAGACAAAGAAGTGGTTCTGACCAAACTGCTTGGACATGACAAACAAGTAACACAAGCCAGGAACAGAACAACTGTGCAGGTGTTCATGAAAGTAGCCGATTGTTTATGCAAATATTGTTTGATGTTCATGCCTAGATTTCTGCTTTGCCTCTTTCAGAATAAAAAATGAGTCTTAGTAGTAGTAACTATGCTTGAAATGTGGGTCTGTATTTTAAAGATTGGGTGTTCTCACCATTGTTATCAAGAGTATAACTGAAACCAGAATATCAATTTCATCAATAATTTCTCATGGAGATGCCACTTAAATTTCAAATTAGAATGTCACACATGCCACTGGAGTATTGTTATTTATTGAAATATGTAAGCCTAAGACATAGCCGAAGCTCCTGCTGTTATACTTCTGTGGCAATGGCACCTAGATAAAAAGGACTGATTCTGGCAGATAAATGCACATGATGTTGTGAGTTAAAGTAGCATGTGACACCATCCAGTAAATACTGGGCACAAATCTTTCTGCATGATAGCTTTGTTGACATGCAAATACAATGAGACATATGCTTTGCTTTGATTTTTCTTTTAAATACAAATCAAACATTGTAAACATTTTAGAAATGTATGCTTATGATAGCAGAGAGTAATGAAATAGAATATGAGCATAGTTATGGTAAATCATTGTATAATGTGCAATAGTTTCAAGCTACTCACACGTCACTTCACGGTAACATTTTCAGTCTAATGAAATGGTCCACAAATGATTAATACTCTTAAGTGCTTTCCTTTTTCTCTTAAGTGCTTCCAGGCAGAAAAAAAGAAATGTATCGCATTATCAGTGTTTGTGTGTGTAGTTAGTGTCACAGTGTCTATTGATTTTTACTTCCTGTTACAAATACACATTAGGAGGTTTTATCTGTATATGATAAACAAATTGGGGAATGTATGCTGAGCTATAGCTGATGCTGGTATAAATGATGGTTGCGCTTTTGACTTAATTTGAATGATGCTTGTTTGCATAGGGTGAGTATGTGGCCCTTGTTTTCCAAGTGAACTGAGAATATTCAATACAACTAATACTTTATCTCCCTGTCATTTAGAGGTCTCTGGGGACTCTGCTTCTGTTCTCCCCTCATGATTTTTGCTTTTATTTCTAATGATTAGAAAGACTTCCTCTGAAATGAAAAATTCACAGATCTTGAATATTTGGAACACATTAAATTTTTGAAAGTGTCTGTGTCTTATTATTGCACCTTTCTATGTAGGTAGCATTATAGAGGGTTAGGGTTATGTGAAACTACTTGAGTCTAAAATGTGGTGCCTTTCACAGCAACACTTCACTTGGTTCCAATTGATCATCACTACTATTATGCAAATGTTAAATATTAGCATGGTATGACATCAAAGTTCTGTTAAAATCAAAGTCTCTCTAGTTGCTGCAACTGATTTCCAGTGTGGCAATCACCTTTTAAGCTTGAAAGGCAACATGAAGAAGATAATTTTCAGTTCAAGATACAAAAAGAAAGTATCTAATTCTTATGGCTGTTATGAGGAGCTTGAAACTGATCTGAAATATTTTCAAAGATAGAGAGATATTCAAAACCCAAAACTTGTACTTTTGGGGAGAAGAAGCAGGAGGGTGAATGAAAAAAATAGGAAAACTCATTATAATTAAGCCAAATTTTAGCAAGGCTGAAGCATCTTCCTTATGCTGCTTTTTTTGCATTTGTTCTCACCATAGATTCATGAAGAATTGGAAAAAGAATCAGGAAAATTCTGGCAGAGAAAACAGCGAAGAAACAAGCCAGTCTTGGCAGATTTCAGTTAGCAGTAGGAATGTGGAATTCTTGTCGATGCCCTCTCATTAGGTAATGGTGTCTTTTCCAAGTGAAGAGACTGAAAAAAAGTCCTGCTACTATTGCTCTGGGAAAAAAAAAAAAGGCAAGTCTTTACCATGACACTAAATCTTCATTCATAAGGACACTTTTTGTTTGATTAAAGGTCCTGAAAGAGTGAAAAATATTGAATAGGATTAGTAAATAAAGTAATAAGCCTTAAAGATATAGATTTGTTTTTACACATGTAAATGTCTATGTGAATGGCTACTTCATAGAAGCAATAGCTGGGAATCTGTTTAGAGAATGAATGGAAAATCCTTCAGCTTCCAAGAGAGTTCTCTGAAGTGCAGTATTTGAGAGCAACAGGACAGAGAAGACAGCAGAAGAAAAGGGCAGAAGGTAAGTTTGCAAATGGACTTGTGAAGAAATTTCCTTTCCTCAGGATGCATTCCTAGAGCATGAAGAAAATCTTCTTCTTTCCTTTATAGTGAAAGGAGGCAAAAAATGCCCTGGTAAGGGCTCCTGGTCAAGGGAAAGCTATAACAGAGATACTTATGTTGGCAGATATATAAGGACGCTCCTGTTCTTCAGTGCAAATGTTGAAAGACCGATTTATGTATAGGTCAATATTTGCAAAATACAAAACATAACATTGAGTTATGCAGACATTCTAATGTCTTATAGAACAAATAAGTGAAACAGGTATGCAGCACATCAGTCAAGAGTCCAGTATCACTCACACATATACTTCTAGAGAAAAATAAAACACAATTAAGAAGGTACATATTTGCCCTCAAGACTAAATATGGATAATGCTTAGCATGTAATGGAAGTAAAGTTGAGTGGAAGTTTCTCTGCTAGAAGGTGCTAGTGGATCAAAGGTTTGAAGGAGAACCTGTGTCCAAGCTTAGAAATGTCCATCTGTATCTGGTGAGATGAATTTAGGAAAGAAAACAAGTACTTTCATCTAGTCCAATGTCAGAAGCTTTGAATGCCAATATCACTTCAGTGCAAGCACAAATTGAACACAATTTTTATCCCCAAAACATAAAATTATTAAATAATTATCAGAATTTAAAAAATATTTTTAAAGCAACACAAGCCTTGTAAAATGTTTTTAACGGAAGAGAGCAAAATTATTACCACCCCACAATGTCAAAGCACAGATAAGCACAAAGAAGTTACAAACAGGCCAAGTATATCACAAACTGTGTGTAGCAGTGCTCTGTCAGACCCAGCATCCACAATCATAATGGAAATGCCACTACATGTTTTCTTCTGTGATGCTGTGATGAGCCTTTGAATTGACAGAGCAGTGGGTGCAACATTGTCTAAAGATTAAATGCAATCTGATTTTCATGCACAATCAGATCATCTTGTTGATATTGTGCCCAACAATGTTCTATCAAAAGGAAGAAGAGATCTAAAACAAGCTTGGCTTTGGAATGCAGCTGTTCTCTATTACACTGACTCTAGACCTTTTTATGTTGGAGCTTTCAGGGATACACCTTACCAGAAGCTACTTTGAGAATACATTTTATTATCCAGGAGCCAAGCCCATTAAAATATTGTAATATAGTACTGTACATTAAAGACCATAAATACATTAAAGACAATAAATAAATTTACGTAAACTTGGAACTCAACAATAATCCACCATATATTCACATTTTAAAACAAACATCCCACAATGCAGATGGGGTTATATGTGAAGAGCAATGGACAAAGTGAAACACAGATATAAGCCTCAATTTAAGAATCAAGTGATGCACAGTCACATTACATATCAGCAATGATACTAATTCACACAGTATAGTTTGTATCTCTGTAGAGAAGCTGCAGTGTGTGTTACAGTTCATTACTTTCCCTGTGGCTTAAAATTGAGTAGGGGTTCTAATATGTAGTTGGAGTAGGTAGGTAATGCGCTAATGCTGGAAGCTCTCGAGGTCGTGACAGCGCTTTTATGCGTGTGAGATCCCTGACGGAGTGAGTTGTATAACTCTCCCGAAGGACAGAGTTCTAGGTACCGCAGATAACCTGTTTCTGCTGGCTCGTCTAGGACGAGAGTTCCCCAGTCGTGGTGTGATAGCACAGACAAGAATAAAAGGCTAGACAGAGGGCTCTTCCTTGGGGTAACAGCCTATTTATTGTGAGTCCAGTGTTGCATTTCTGAGAGTCCAGAGATATCCACATGGCTGAGTAACCCAGAAAAAAGAGCCAGGAGGAAGCCCTGCAGGGCTCTTTTAAAGGGAGATGGGACCAGGAAACACCCAATGGGGAACGGCATAGTTCAAAGTGACCAGTGGAGAAGAGCTTTGCAGGGCATAGCCATATATGACATCTGAGATATGGGCACAGGTAACACAAGAGAAATATGGGATTTTATCACAGCTCAGGCAGAGGGATCAGATATTGGAGGAAGAAGGCCGAGGGCTTTGCCTTGGCTTTCTTCCTACTAAAACCTGAAGCTCAAAAGCAGCAGCTTCTGCCAAGTGCACTGCTACAGGCAGGAGTTGATTCTTGAATGTAGTTAACACGTGTTTGCAAAATTACTCCTTTTTAACTTGAATAAACCTTGTAGCAGTTAGTGTATGAAACTGACTTCTACCAAGAACTGTAGGATTAACTAAGGGCTTTTTCTAAAGCTCATGAAAATCGAAATACAATTGACTACAGTAATCTGAATCTGGACTTACGCAAGAATGGCTGCTACTCTGTAATGGTACAATAACTTCTAAAAAAAGTAATATTGCGGGTTTAGAAGTCTGCAATTTTAACATTTTTTTCCCCTCTTGACTAAATCCAGGCAATAAGCATTATTAGCTCAACCTTGAGAGCTAATGAAGGTTTGAAAAGCCAAACACTTGGAATTGTATTCAATTTTTTATGGTCATTGATCAATAGTTTGGCTTTTGTGTTAGCATAAAATGTTGGGGTATAATATTTAAGGAAATTTATCTTGCAGATTAATAACAGTTGTACAATATCTAATATGACTCTGAGCAGCAGCTTTATACATGAGACAAACAGACTGCACAAGGTGAAAAGGCAAAGTCCTCTTTCTTTCTGTTTTATAGAAAGATTTTTGAGATTTTTTCAAAAGTCGCTCTGAAATATTATGAGCAGTGTAATATAACATCGATATTGAGAAGACCATGGCTGTTTTTTCTATCTGTGGATTAATCTTTTGGAAGCATCTTCCTGGGTGCCATGAATTCTAACACTCAAATTTTTAGACCATGGTATTTTGTGAGTACTTAAATGTAGTTGCAATTCCCTTCTGTTTTTGCAGAAGAAAATTGTAATTAAGTGTAAAAAAGACAAATTATTATATGAGTAGATCCTTCCCTCCTTATTTCCTAATTTTGCATTTTTGTCTAAGTTAAAAAAAAAAAAAAAAAAAAGAGAGAGGAGGCGAGAGAGAGAGAGAGAGCAAAGAGCTGTGGCACAGACCCAGAAGGAGTTCTGCGGCACATGTGAACAGTCTGTCATGCTGAGGAGACTGGGCCAAATTTGTTCTTGCTGTAATTCCATTAAAGTCACTGGAGCTATTAATGGGGATGAATGTTGCCTTTTATCACTTCTTACTTTGTATGCTGTAAGTATTATATTTCTCAAATTTTTGAGATTTCACTGGCTGGGCTAAAAATATTGTAGTACACAATTTTTCCCCCTTCTGATTATTATGCTGAATGTAACACACCTTTCAGCGAGAAAGATATTAGACTTTATATTATGTTTTCAGTAGCAGAATCTTTGGAAAAAACTAAGGATAGGCCATTTTCTACATGTAAAAGTGGGCAAAATGAATACAATTGCTGATTATTTAGAAAAATAGTCAATTACTTGGTGTATATAATTGGCCAGTGACTGGGAAGAGGTATGTGGTAGTTTGAGGGGGGTCTGGTTTTTTGGGTGTGGTAGGGGCCAAAAGATGGCTCCTGTAATGAGCTGCCAGAAACTTCCACAGCTGTCCAGTCAGGGCCTATCTCTGACGTCTTCTGAAAGATAGACATGCTGTAAGCCACAGCTAGACCAATTAGGAATTAAGGTAATGCCTCTGTGACAACATATTTAAGAAGCAAACTCGGGAGTAGGCATGCGTGCACCATGGAGCAATAATTATGTAGTGGTTAGGCAGAGGAAAGGTCTACAGCATATAAAAGAAACAACAGATATGGATACCAGCAAAGCCAGCCAGGAAGATCGAGGGAGGAGGAGGAGGTCCTTAAATCATCGGAGCTGAAATGTCTTCGTGGTCTGTGGTAAGGGACCGTACCAAATGTAGTGTTTCCCTGTACCCTGAGGGTCCATGAAGGAGCTGAGATCCACCCCACTATGGGGCAGAAGGGAGTGATATCCTACAGAAGAGACTGTGGTCTGGTGGGAATTAACATGATTGATGAGGCCTTTGCTCCTGGAGACTGAAGGGAGTTGATTCAGTTAAAAAAGCCTGGTTTTATTCCCACCCTAAGAGGGACCAGCTCCACTCTGAGAGGATGAGAGAGGAAACAGGCAGAGCTGGGCGGGCTGCCTGCCAAAAGGGAGAACGTAATTTCTGCAGATTTGCCACAGTACCTGCATACAGTGAAAAGAAGACAAGTAAGAATCTGCCTTTTCTCCCAGGAAGAAAACATGTGAGGAATGAACTGACTAACTAGAAACAAAACCCCGGTCCCCCTTTCTTTCTGAGGGCAGGAGGGAGGGCTGTGGGCTGCTGCTGGTGGGGGGAAGAAAAGAGAAAGAGTGTTTAAAAAAATGTTTTTTGCTTGCTCCTTTAACTCTGTAATAAATTCACTTTATCACTTGTAAGTTTTGAGCCTGTTTTAATTAGGGAGTTTTTTTTTCTCTCAGTGTCCTTATCCGAGCTTAGTAACACATTCCTTCCCCTGTTCAACTGTAGAGGGGGGAGGAGCAGCCTTTCGTGGGACCTTGGCCTTTGGCCAGGGCTAAACCACAACAAGGTAATATCTGTCTAATAAATTTCCTGACTGGAAAATGAACATACCCATTTTGCCCATTCTTCTCTTCAATGAATTTTTTAAGATGCCTATCTCAAAAAGGGAAAGTGTATTCTTATAGCAAAATATCCCATATATTCAGTAATTCAAAGTTTTGAAATGCAGCTTTTAATGCTGTAAAAACCACCTGCAGAGTATACAGCTATATCTTTCAGATTTTCTCAAACCAATTTGTATAGCCATGTTTTAATATCTGCAAACTGGCATTCCTTACAAATTTGAGAGGTCTTTTGCATTTCTTTCACTGAATTGAATGTTGCTATTGAAAGGAAGGTGTATAAACACAGTGTTGTGGGCTTTAGTCTATAAAAAGTAATGTTCAGCTTTGCTCTCTTTTGCTGAATATTCTATTAATTCACAGAATACTTAGCTGATTTCAGGAAGCAGATGCTAAGTCTGGGAACAGATTTTATTTCCAACATCAACATCTGGATGTATAGCTGTCTCCAGTAGTGGTGAAACTGGTGGCTGTGCAAAAGCCTTCAGGGCTAATATCCTGGGTCAGGCTGCTTAGGGAATTGCTGAAAGTCTTTCTCAGGAATATTTCTTTGAGTTACTGCTGACTTCAAGGATTCCATTTCTACCCTCCAACCCCCTCTAAATACAATGACTTAAAAAAAAAAAAGAAGGCAGATAAAGTTCTCAGAAAAGAAAGATATTCCCAGGGAGAAAGATACTATTTTCTCTGGTTTATTTAAAGATCTCCCATAAATAAAATTATTTGAAGTCTGACAGATTGGTTCTGAGGGCCACTTACCATCTCATTCCTATTAATTTCTGCATTCCTTAGCGTTGTGATAATAATCGTGATAAAAGTTGCATTTCTGATGAAAACAGTGAGACAGAAAAACTTGTTCAGATGAAGAATATGTAATGCTAAAAGTTAAATATCATTAAAAAGAACTTTGTATTCTTAACATTTGGATGACAAATTGCTCAAATATTACTGTGTAGATTTTAGTGCTAGTCAAAAGGCCAACAAAGGACAAATCCTGGAAAAAGGATGATGTACTTTATGCTGGGCTTCATGCAGTGACTATAGTGTTGTCCCTGGGGACTTCTACAATTTCACACAAATTAGAGCATTTCAATGTCTTATATTAATAGATTACAGGGACTGTATTATCATTGTCTGATTTGTTGATGTATCTTCCAACAAGTGACATGTGTTGATTTTTAACCTTTAAAGGGAAATGCAGTACTTCAATTCTCATTGATGGAATTTGCATGGGCAATCTGCACTTCAAAGAAATTATGCCCAAAATCTTCAAATCTATATGCCTCTTTTATGACCATGGTTCTACCACCTTTAAATCTGTATTTTAGAAGTATAGTTGTATTGTTTACATCTGTGCCCCACTTCTGCTGACTGATTTAATTTTATCCCTCAAAGGACTACAAAGGTTGTTTTATGCCCTTCCCAATACAATGACAGCATCTTGGCAGTGGGAATGTTGGGAAGAATTTAAACTGTTCTTCAGAAACAAACAAACCTTCCCTAACTTTGATTTCTGTGAGAGTTTCACATTTGATTTACCAAGTCCCTTCTAAGACAGGGGGTTATGACAAGGTTCCGAAGTTTCAGTTTCTGAGCCTGCGACTTTTGTAATCCTCACTCTGTCTCACTGGTATTCTAATTATTATCGTCATTGTTATTACGGTATGTTTTCTCTATAAGAATAAACAGGCAGAGTTACAAATATAAAACAATCACAGCTCTTTCTCAGACTACTTTTGTGTGCACAGAACTTCAGACATTCAGAACAAAACTGATGAGAAAAAGCATCTTTTCATAATTCTTATATTACAACCATAAAACCTGAAGAAATAAAACTTGCAGAAACTGAGTTTACAGCAATAGAGCTATGATCAAACTGAAGACCTGACAGCTTTAATGTTTTAATGAAACAAATATCTGTCATAGAGCTTTCATTTGCTTTGCTTAACATATAAACCTCTCCCATTAGGAAAACCTGAATGTCAAGGTTTAGTATTCTGTTTGATTCAGATTATTTTTTTCATATCTACAAACCAACACTGTTCCATACCCTCGGGTAGTGGTAAGTTTCATCTGAAACAATCAGTTTCATGTGCAAAAAGACACATGACTTTTGCATGTGAAAAATTAACCCATCTTAGCTGCAGTGAAGTGGGCCTATGACTGTCTATGGCAAGTAGCCTGTGAAGTGGAAATAGTCTCTAAGTGGCTTTTTGGAGCAACTGTATCATGTTGCCAAGTTTCTATAAAATCCATTATATCAATATTAGTTCAATAGTTGCTGTATAATGGATAAAAATTGCCAGCCCTACTATGAGGATGCAGTTAAAAAAACCAGAAACTTTTGTCATTGACAATAATTTTACTTTATATTGATAATATTCGCTAGAAAGTTAATTAAATGAACATTCTTGTAATACATTTATCATTGATGTATGGCCTCTAAGAGTCTAACTTGTTTTGGAAATGGGAGCTCTACACTGTATTTGATCTCAATGATCTAATAGCACTTTTCTGTATTTATAATATCACTGAATTCCGAGTATTCATTTTTATGAGGTGTAAAAGGCTGTGCTGTATTTGTCTATCATCTGACATTGAACATGAAAGTTGCCAAAAGAATATGGAGTGCATTGCTAGAACAATTTTCTGCTGGACTAGAGGCAGGAACAACATTACCTAAGGCCTTAGCACTACCAGTGGGCATATTATTTGCCAGGAGGAGGGTAGAGCAGTGTCTATGTTCTTCAAACATACTCGTGAATATGTATGTTCGTCCTGTGTTGAACCAGTGGCAAATCTCTTCTAGGCTTTTGCATAATTGCAATCCATAACATGCTAGCCAAACTCTTACTAAAAATTCTTGTAAATGACGTGTCAAACTGTGACTCAATTAAGAGACATTTATGAACAACTGTTTTTCTAGGGATTTCTTCAGGACTTCAGATTTTTTGGGAAGACATATTGTCACTGCAGGAAAGTTCAGTGAATGTAATTGTGGTGGTGCCTTCCCTCAGGGGGGCTCGGACCCCGCCTGTTGCTCAGGCACTGGTAATACAGTGGTTGAGTGACACGGGATCCGAGGATGCTCAGGACACCCCTTAGACATCCCCTGGGGTGGAGAGAAGCACAAACCCAGCCTCCCTTTCCAGACACTTCTTCTCAGTTCAGCAGTTTATTGGTCGGTTATTAGGTAATCTTTAATAATTGGTTGTTATTACTGTGTCCCACGCTGTAAGCCCCGCGTTATTGGATGTTAGTGTTTTCCATGCCCTGTTTCCTGTGCCTTAAAAGTTCATGTTTGGTGCATGATTCGGTAGATTTCTGGTCTCTCTTGGCCTGTAATAAACCATCTACACCCCCGCCAGAAATCTCCCTCTCCTTTTCTTCGTGCTCCGGATCGCCGTGCGCTCAGCGAGCTCCTATCTGCACCTACTGAAGGCAGGCTATCCAGCCTGGGGCAGCGCCATTGGGATATCTGCTTGCAGCGTGAGAGGTTCTGGCGAGCCCACATTCTGGGCCACTGGTTCCCGCGTGAGGGCTCAATCCTGGCTGAGATCAGATCACTCCAAACCCTCTGAATAAGCGGCGCTTCCAGCCCCGAGGTTCCATCGAGCTATCCCGAGGCAGGGCTGAGCGAGACGCAACGCCCCATGCAATAAAGTTCAAAAGTATTAAATAACATTTTGCACATGTTTCTGTAAAGTCTGCTAGAACATGAGAGCTATATGAAAATAGAATATGGTATGTAATTATAACATTTTTGCTTAGATCTATATTTATCTACTAATAGCATCTAAATAACTACTATTGTTCTCTGTAACTGATTGTTAAAAACCTTATGAAAATTTTTAGCAGAGAAAGTCAGAAAGAACTTCCATTCCTACAAGAGGTTGCAAAAACATTTCCGAGAACAATCCACAAAAACACTATGAAGGAACTTGGCTACTTATTGACTTTGAATTATACCTTATAATTGAGGCAAAGTATTCCTAAGCTTATGATTCTGTTTTTCTTGTAAGAGACTGTAAAACCCTCCTATTTCGGTTTTCCTTCCCATTGTTTCAACACAGATGTATTATTTGTGAAAAGTACTTGCATTTGCACTTGAGGTGACACCAAGTCTAAATTTTACTGCAAAATGTTTGCATTAAGTAAAGGAAGGAATAACTACAACAAACAAAACAACTCTTCCAAACAAACAAACCCCCCAAAAAACTCCAGAAAAACTGTTAAGACTTTTATTTAAAACCAGTAAAACAGATCTGAGTTACATGCTTAATAACTCTCAAATAAAGTATTTCATACACCCGGTACCTAATTTAAAATATATGAAGGATGTTAACATCATTTCAATTTGCTCAGTGTTAGAGGATATTAAGAAGGACCGAAGAATAACTCAAAAAGTATTTCTGTTAATAAGCTCTTCTTCCCGTATCCTTCACCTTTCTGTTATCCTTCCCCAGAACACCCAATTCTTGTTAAAAAAAAAAAAATAAATAGACCAACAGACATCAAAAGCTGTACAGCACAGATACTATTCCAGCCATCAGAATCAAGTCAGTTTTTAACTTCATTAAATTGCTGTCATATGGTGTCTGCTGACATGCATCAGACTTTGGAGAGTCTTACTCATCAGGTATTCTCTAAGATTGTTAACAAGAACAGCAACTCTCATCAGGGGTCCCCAAAAAGTAGCTAATTAGGGGACAAAGGTTGCTCAGATTGTGACAATTACACCTGTAGGTCCCTGTAGAAACACCAAAATCTTGAACAAATGTGTGTTTGGTTGCTTAGTGCAAGAAATAAAGAGCTAGTCCATTAAAAAAAATGAGAGGCAGAAACTGTCAACCATTTGAAAAGCTTTACGAAAATGATCATCCAATTAGTGACTATGATCAAATCAGGCATGAACTCTCTCTGGATGGCTCCATAATTTTCCTACTTGCATGGTGTAATTTCATATAGCTCAAATGAACTCGTGAGAGGTAATTCAGTTCCAAACAGTTTTCTCATCACTGCTAATTATACTAATACATTGAAATGCCTCCTACAAAATGCATGAGCCCTTTAAGCCACCTCATTAATGTGATATAATTTTTTGCCAGAATATATATCAAACCTATTATCACCACAGGTTTTCTTTAGCATTTTTTTCTAAATGTCTATCAAAAATCTGAAAAAGTAGATTTCTTTCGTCTATTTTCAACATAATTAACTGTTTCTTTGAACTCTGGTTGTCTATTGTAGTGTTTTCTTTAAAGAGTACTGGCAAAATACAGTATGATAGGGGTATTCCTCATACCTACAGGTTCTTTTTTCTGAGTATTTGATTCCTTAAATCTCTTTTCATTTGTAGCTGATTCTTTAAAAGGCAAATGATGCATGCAATAATGTGCAAAAATGAGTTATACAAACTGAAAGCAGGGGTGTAAAAAGAAGCATCATCTGAGACTAAAATAAAGACAGATTTTATGGTATTTATGTCAGTTAATTTAACTGCTGGTAGGGGCTTTTGTTGAAACATGAGTTAGTTCCAGTGTTTAACCTTGCAGCATTAATTTATGCTTTATGGCATGAGTACTTCATCACTCCCTCCTTGGGAAGACAGTTATCTCATTAGCCAGAATTTAATGAAATGCAAGGATACACTTCTTAATTTCAAAGATTACTATAGCACAAATCAGGTGTAAATCTCAGACTGTCCCTTCCCTTTACCCGTTTAAAAAAATAGATTCATTTTGCAATCATATAACAGAAATTCATTTGGTGGGATAAATTTCACTACTGCTATTCTAAAGACATTTCTCATCTGCGCAAGCTGTTTTAACTTAGCATTTGGTAATATTCATGACATTTAAGGTCTGTACAAAGTTTAAGGTTTATAATACATTGCAACTACTAAAAACAATTAAAAATAGATGGTGTTGGTTTCATTGGGGAAGCATGTCTTGCACAAGAAATTTCAAGCAGAACCTGGCTTCATTTTTGTAGGACTGTGTCTAGGTCCAAAAGAATGAGTGTGCACACTATGTAAGTGTGCACACTGTGTAAGACTAACAAAACTCAAAAGACTAATGTTGGCTTCCTACACTTGAGCCTGTCACTATATCCAAAATTACAGTAAACACAAAGCACTATGCTGCCTTGTAGTCTCATTTCTTTAAAAGGCAGGGTGCTCATACACATTTTTACCATATTTTTCATATGCCTTTCTTTCATTGCTTAGCTGTTGCCATAAATTAACTTAGTTTCCTATTGAAATCTCCATCCTGCAGTTCTCTGCATGAGTGTGTACTTCACTGAACAATAGCAGAATCTAGAGAATTCATTATGCAAAATGTTTTTTTGGTGAAAAATGCAGGTGTTATGCTCTTGTTCATAACAGCAATTCTTTGTTTCAGTATCGAAGCAGGGAAATTTATTCAAGATTCTTGGTCTTACGTAATGTTAATGCATATAATATTATGTTATGGTAAGTAATACTTACTTACCAAATGCACCAGTATGAAGACATAAACACATATTTTCCCTGATGTTAACAAATAGCAATAGCAGTGCTTTAGTCTTACAGTCAGTTACAAACAAAGTCTCACATTTTATGAAGTCTGTCCATGAGCAGCTGGATATGTTATATGAAAAGTGAAAAGTGAACAAGAAAAAACAAAGAAATTCAGCCCAAGTCAAAGATTCTGGCATTAGGCATTTTCTGACATTCTCGCATTTTCAGACTGCACATTGAGGGAAGGAGGCAACATCCTTGTGCACTGTGTGGCTTTAAATAGGGCATGCATATGAATATTACTTAAAGATATTTTTATTTTACTTCTATATTGTAGAAAATAGTAATCATAACTTAAAGTCTATAGCAGAGTGCAATGCCATTATTTTTTAAGTAGATTAGGAACAGACTGCTTACTTCCAAACTAGAGTATGGCCTTTGATTTCTGCAGCCATAATTCCTACATCTCTTTTCCAAAGGCAACCAAAAGTTTGGCATGACCAGGTCACATTTGTTTTTCATTAGACAGACTTTGAAACCGTGCAACACAGACAGCTGAGCTGTGAACTTCAGGAAGTGCCACTAAAAGCATAAAACCAGGCAAGTCAAATATTCTGAGAATAAGTATTTACAAGACCTCATAGTATGTGGAACTACATACTTGTCCATCAGACTTTGGTATGGAAATCTGTTCTGTTGGCTCTGTACAGCAATCTGTATGAAATAAACTACCTCATGTTGACTCAAGGCAGTTATAGAGGACATTCATACTGAATCTACCGTTTTCTATCTGCTTTAAATACCTTCAGAATCTTGTCAGAATAGATCATTGCTTTTTCCTTCGCTGGATCTAGTCCTGTCAGGGTGAAGTCCATGTATTGTGGCAGGGACTGTCATGTCATTTATTATGTTTGTTTAGCACACTGGAGTACAACCTGACTCTGCCAGTTAGGTGCCACACATTAAATTGTAATAATAATAAGGCACCATGGAGAAGGGACATACTGAACAAGAATGCTGAAGCATATCTATTTTCAACTGAAACTCCATGTGCAAACCCCAATAGAGTTATAGAATAGACAGGACCACAATTGTCAAGATTTTACCTTCTACAGTAAACTGCATTTCTGCATTGCTGCACCAGCCTTCCTAAATTCTGACCTGTTTCAAAAGGCTCTGTTCTTGTTTCAAAAATCTTTTTCACACTAGATGCAAAACCAATTTCAAACGTTATTGCTTTTATACTGCATTTAATATATTGTGTGACTACACATGTATTACTTGCTGTCAAAGGACGAATTGGTCCCTGGAGAATCTTGATTTCAAGAACACCCTTTGCTACACTCAGCTTCCCTTCATACAGAAACCAAGAGAGCATGTTTCAGGGGAAAGTACTTGTAAGAAATCCCAGGTTAGGAACCTGATCTCAAGGAAGATTTGCCATACTAGCAAGGGGAAGGGAGTTGCATTGCCATCCAGAGGGACCTTGACAAGCTGGAGAAATAGGCTGACAGAAGCCTTATGCATTTCAACCACAGGAAATAAAAAGTCCTATACCTGGGGAAGAATAATTCCACACAACAGTACTTGCTGGGGCCTGACCAGTAAATGCAATTTTGCAGGACATGAACTGGTGGACCCTGGTGGAGCCAGAAGTGAGCCCCTTCAAGAAAAGGAGGTCAACAGTGTCCTGGGCTGCTTTAGAAACCTTACCAGCTAGTCAAGAGAGGTGATCCTTACCCTCTACTCAGCACTGGTGAGGGCACACCTGGAGTGCTGTCCCAGTGCTGGACTCCCCCATACATGAAGGATATGAAGGGGGTCCAGCGAAGCATCACTAAGACAATTAAGGGACTAGATCATCTGTGAGGAAAGGCTGAGAGAGCTGGGACTGTTTAACTTGGAGAACTCTCACAGGGGACTTTATCAATGTGTATAAAGACCCAAAGGAAGGATGGAGAGAGGATAGAGGCAAGCTTCTATTAGTGGTGCCCAGTGACAGGACTGGAAGCAGGCTTCCTGCCATCTGTACATCAGCAACCACCCTTTCACTGAGGGAGTGACTAAGCACTGACAGAGGTTGCCCAAGGATGTTGTGGAGTCTCCATCCTTGAAGAGATTTAGAAGTTGTCTGGACATCGTCCTAGGCAACCAATGCTAAGTCACCTTTTTTAAACAAGAAGGGGCTGGACAAGATGACCACCAGAGATCCCTTCCAGCCTCAAGCATTTTATGAATCCATGGAAGGCCTGCCTGAGAATACCCTACACATCTTCAACTGTACAAACCTACTGAATCAGGAACCGGAAGACAAAGGTTGACTTTTGATGGTTCTTAGTTGTGACTCTTGGTAATCATGTGTCTAAACCAAAGTTTTGGAATACTAACTTAGTAGTGGTTATGCTGGCTCTTTCTCTTTTAGAAGAGTATGCATAAATGAAGTGGACTTGAAAATGAAAACCTTCATATATATATAGAAACAGGAAATGAAAGAAATTATATTTCAATTGAAATCAGGGGGTAGATTATATGCAACTAAAGCCAAACTCAACAACTTTTGTGATTTTTCAGATCAAGAAATTTTCTTGAAAATTCCTGATTTTTTCAGGAAAAAGAAATGTATGAATTTTTTAGGCTTTCCAATTCTTCCCTATTGAACTATATATAAGCTTCCATGATGGCAAGAGGGTATTTTACTCCAGAATTCTTGTCAGCTGTGGAGTAGATTTGATCCATTCCTTTTCTGTTTCTCAGGACTGCTGACAGCTTTCAAAATGAAACTTTTTTCACTACTGTTCTCCTTTTTATTTTATTTTTGTCTTTCCATCCACTCCTTTTCACATAATACCTTGCAATAGATATAACCTCCATTCTAGTGGACTGTATACACAAGATTCAACTGCCCTAGCTTTCAGAAGAAGTTTCTTTTTATTTAAAGTCTACACATGTGTGAGGGTGGATGAAGACCCAGGTCTCAATTTCTAAGGAAACAATATAAGAGCAGAGATGGTGATTATTCACTGTATTTACAGATTGAATGAAGCAGACTGCTACTCAAGTTTTTGACAACATACTTTCTTGCACAAAAAGGTATTGCCTTGAAATCCATGAATCTGAATTTTGTTTAATAATTACCACAGGAACCACAAATCAGGGTGACTGAATTATATTCCAACCTCTCTTATATGGGGCTCAGCCATTTCATCAAGTTGCAATTGCTTTAAGAGGTGCTGAATGAACACTTAACCTTTGCCAAATACGAGTAAAGTGCATTAGCATAACCTTTTCTCGTTAAAGTTTAACTTAATGTGTTTTACCATGTGTTTGACACAAACAAAGAGTGAATAAGCAGCCAACTCTCTCAGTTAATGCACAGTAGTAACTCATTAACCTGTATAGCTCAAAAGCATAACTGTTGCTGGTAGAATATATCAACTTCAGGCACTCTTGAGTTTCAACCAGTTTCATGAAGTAACTGGCTTGGGAGAATTTCAAGACTATTTTGAGGTCATGCCAGATGAAAGTAGGGGTACAGATCTTTAGGAATTCAGGCAAGCTTAAATCAATCACCCTAAATATCTGCACACTGTGGAAAAAAAATTAACTCTATCTTCTTTATATATATATATATATATATATATATATATAAATTCTGCATAGCTGAAAAATACAAATAACGTTGTCAATCACATTCCCATAATAAAAAATAATCTGGACTGCCAAAATTTATTTATATATTTTTTTAAATCTTTCATGATTCTTTGGGTCAACTGTTCGGATTTTAAGTTTTTAATATTCATGTTGTTCATATTTTAAAAAATAGTTAGATTCTCTTATGCAGACATCGGATTGAGACCTTTTAGGAAGAATGCAATTATTTTCTAAGGACTGATAATATTTACTTTATAACACTCTGAGATCCTCAGTGCTACGTGACTACACAAAACCATCAGATTTTTCACTGAGGTCAGTGACTAAACTTTCATAAATTTTGGCAAGTAGAGAAACTAGTTCAGTGTAGGTAAAATAACTACGGTAAGAAAATTTCTTTGGAAAATGGATTTTCAGAAAAACAAAGCAAGCATGTCTATCTTTTCATCCTTCACACTGTTGGTGCAAGGGGTGTGCATTAAACTGATACAGTATGTTGAAAAAATTACCCTCCTGTATACAATATTCTGTTATATGCAGAAAAGTTGTAGCAACAGAGTTTGTGCTGTTTCAAGGCAATGTAATTCCTTATCCAGTGTTTGAAGGATACGACCCAGTTTATTTAAATACTGCAGATGATCAATATATGTCACAAAATATATGTCACAAAATATATGTCACAAAAAAAATTAACATAGAACCAATCTGAACCTGCATGCAAAAACAATTGAAAAGATAATCATGGTTTCTATCAGTCTAATCTGATGTGGAGACAGACAAAGTGAAGAAACTGAAATGGTAGCTAGAAATTGAGATTTTATCTACAAAATTTTTTAGGTTTTGCCTCTTTTGTATCTGTCTGAATATATTTGTTACTTAAACTTTCCCAGTCAAATAATAAAGCTGTTTCTAACTTTGCATCCTCTGGCTTCTAACTATACTTATTTTCATTTTGTTAGTCTTGTGTTTTCTTGGTAACCTAAAGCGTCAATTTTGCTTGCACTAGGGGACTGCAACAAACGGAGGTTAAAACATTACAATAACTATGTACCTAGAAACATGACTCAACCTTGCTTAGATAATCTGATGTTTAAAAAAACTCTGTTCACATTCACGCATTCTGTTGGCATGCAGGCAGGGCTGTTGATTTATTTGGGTGGGCTACTGAGTAGTGGCAGATGACCATTAAGACTATCTATAAAATTAGTTATTTTATAGGTAAGGGAGCAACCCTTAGTCTTGCAGAAATTAATTTTTAGATTTCCATTGTGTCATTAATGATGGAAAGCTGCAAGAGAAAACAGACCATTTTCAGGAATGTGTTTCAGAACATTAACACCTTAATTTACATAAAATTAGTTACATACTGCTCTAGTAATTTAATTTATTTGACCAGGACTTTGCAACTGTGAAAAATAGATTCAGAAAGGCAAATCAGGACTCGTATACATTTTCTCCAAGTGGCTGATTTCATGACAATGTGAAATCAGAATGATTTAATTGCAAGATATCAAAAAATTACATCGCGATGCCAAATTTTAAGGCTTGGATTTGGAGTAAAAGGTTTTAAAATGGAAATATAGAAAAAAATCCACATATCCTGTACTTTAGTAATTGCTGTTTTTCTCATGTGTACTGAATAGGTGATAAAATCAAAAGTTGACTGTAAGATTTTGACATATGGCACTGAAAATCAGGCATGTAAGCAAAAGGCAGAAGCTTTTTTTTGAACAAAGAAAAGACATGTATGAAAGAAATGACATAACTTGTGAGGAAAACAGAGCTTTTTTGCTTTTTTTTTTCTCTTCCAAAAGAAAAAGAAGAAAGACCTGTTATTTTTCTTTCTAGACTCTTTGGCTGAAAATAAGATACAAAGGAAGCTTCTGCATCCTGAATGTTCAGCTCCTCAGTTTGCACAATTCACCCATCCTCTTTCATCAGTAAAAATTAGAATCCACCCTTCTTTATCCTTTTAAAACCTGTCTTCAATTCATTGTCCACTGGGATTAATTTGGAGTTGTACTACACCGGTGTAGTTAAAACCATTAAAACTATCTTATGAGGATTCATTTAGATCAGTAAAATAATAATTTACTTTATTTTGATATTCAGATAAATTAGAGAATGGAGAATAAGGTATACTGATGTCATGGTTTGAGACTGGCCAGATGCCAGGAACCCATGAAGTACTGCTTGCTCACCCTCCCCTGCTCCCACAGCTGGACAGAGGAGAGAAAATTTAATGAAAATTCACGGAGTGGAGATAAAGACTGGGAGAAAACACTCATCAGTTACCATCAAGGCAAAACAGGCTCAGCTTGAGTGGATTTATTGCTAACAAAATCAGAGTAGGATAATGAGAAGTAAAATAAGCCCTAAAAACACCTTTTCCTCCCCAGTCCCTCACTCCTTCCCACCAATGCCACAGGGAGATATGGGTGGGGGTTTTCCTTCAGTTCATCACCCAGGATTTTTTCGTCCGCTGCTCAGGGATAGGAATCGGTTCCCTGCAAGCATCATGGGGTCCACTCCCATGGGAACTACTCCAACGTGGGTCCAAACCTTATGAGCAGCAGTCCTCCCAAACTGCTGTAACTGCTCCCACCAGCCTGCCCGATACTGCTGCTGTGGGTCACTCTGCCATGAGGTGCAGTCCTTCCAAGGACAGGTTGGTCCAACTCAGGGGCAAGGCCTCTTTATTCTTGATGAGTCCCACTGGACCATAGTGCCCTCTAGGCATCTGCTCACTCTGGTGTGGGCACCTGCCCATGGGCTGCGGGTGCATCTCTGCATCCCTGTGGACGTCCATGGCTGCAGGAGGACGCTGCTTCCGCATGGTTCTTGCCACAGGCTGCAGGGACATCTCCAGCACCTGGAGCACCTCCTCCCCCTCCTTCTTCACTGACATGGTGTCTCCATTGTGGTTTCTCTCCCATGTTCTTACTCCTCCTCTTCGTCTAACTGGAATTAAAACTACACCACCAACTTTGTTTTGATTTCTTCTTAAATCTGTTATCACAGAGGCGTTACCACCACCTCTAATTGGCCCAGCCATGGCCAGCAGCACGTCTATCTTTAGAGCCATCAGGGATTGGCTCTGCTGGACATGGTGGAAGCTTCCAGCAGCTTCTCACAGAAGCCACCTCTGTGCCCCCCCCCACTGCCAAGAACCAGGACATGCAAAACAAACACAGCTGAATATGCAGAAAAATATTAGACGCAAAAGGTTATGATTTGATTGTGTTACAAAATAATTCTTCTTCTTAATTTTCCATCTCTTCTCTTATTTCCTTCTCTTAATTTTAATTTAATTAATTTCCTTCTCTTAATTTTCCATCAATACTTTCTCCAGTACAACTCACAATTATGACACTGTGTGGCCTTATGAAATGCAAAGCTGATTTCTCGTGTCTAACTGACATGGAGATTCTTTCTAGCTCTCATCAGGTTCCTGGAAAGGACCCTACATATCAGAAAAAAATATACTTTTTTTTCTGAGAAAATAAAATTCTTGTATCTGAGCAATTCAGTTATTCAGCCTGATACTTTAGATAGGAAATTGTAGATTATCCCTGGTTTGCATCTTTCCTTAATCCTCCAGCAAAAGCCTGGACAGTTCTTGCCATCTGTTGATGTAGCATTTCTTTGCTGTCAGTGTTTAGAAAAGCTCTCTGATCTGTCCCAAATCTCTCCTAAACTAGCTAGAAATCCACAGTTCTTTGCAACTTGAGGTTACCGGTGTATGGACAGGGCCATTCGTTATGTGCAGCGAGAGGCCACATCCCCTTTTGCTCTGCATTTGTGAAGCTTAGTTTTCATGTAAGAGTTTAGGTTTGGAGGCCTAAAGTTCATACACTTTTGTCCCAAAAGTAACAAAGGATAATTTTATCCCTGTTAACTTGCTCTCAGGTGATATATTCCTACTATTGGAAATCACTAAAGAAAGGGCAATTCTAGGTACCCAATCATTTAAAAAAACACTCCTGGTGGGAGTGGGAAAGCTTTTAAAATTGTAGGAATTGACACAGTGATATAATTATGTCTTCATTAGAACTTCATATGAATGACTCATCAGTCAAAAATCCCTGCACCCAGAGCTAGTGAAATTGCACTGCTGCAACTTGCAGGTAAAGAACCAGCTCTCACAAAATGAAATAGTTGAATTTTACTAGTCATGACATGTTATAAATACCAATCAGTGATTGAACCACATACCCCAAAAGAGCTAAGTTTTGGGCATATTTGAAGGCAGAAGGGATGGTTTCCTTGGTGACCTACTACTTAGCTGTATCATTTCATAGTAAACATACATTTCCATGAACCTTGACCAGATAAATTAAGAAGCATACATTGCTGCATTATATATCATTCTCATCTGGATTCCATACTCTGAAATTTACTCAGTAGTGAATCTTGTATGTCCTTACTCTTACTCAGAAAAAACACAGGCCTTTGGAACATTCTTATTCTGCCCATGTATTCCCCATAAGCAAGCAAGTCTTGCATATTTCAGAGCTATACCACCAAAATTATGGTAGCACTGAGCACAGATAGCTTGAAATATGTTAATAAGTAAAGTGCTATTCAAGTGATTTTTAGCTAACATTCATTAAGTTATAAATAATGGCACACATCACACTGATGGACCTCTAATGATTTTCAACAGAGATTTGACCTTCTTACATCAGTTGTGGCTCTATTGTGCCTTTTATATATGGAATAAGTATGCAGTAAGGGAGTCTTTGATTTACAGCATGGTACATTTTAAGTCCCTTTAGAGATGTTTTTAATACAGACTGGATACAATGCGACCAGGTTTCCAAGTGGAACGAACTACCTCGCACAGAGGCACACTTACTGCACACATATGAGAATGCACAGAATAGCTGCAGAGTAGCTATTGTTTAGTGGCATGTTTTTCCTTCATAGGAAGATGCCCAGGAAGTGTCCAGGATATACACTGGATAAAATAGAGCAGTAAATCTGCATGGTATGGCAAATAAAAATAAATAACCTTCCCACTGTTGTGAAATCAAGTGTAATACTCATGTCTGTTACCTGAACTTTTCTTAGTATGAAATACCTTCTAATGTTGTATGGATCTTACACAATATTGTGTGGTTCTTACACAATATTGTATGGATCTTACACAATTCTAACACAATTATACGGATCTAGTCTTCATTTCTCTATGATCACATAACTGACATAATGACATAATTACAAGCCATTTGCAAGAAGCAAACTGATTTGCTGTTACTTTTCTGATGTGGTATCGTGACATGGTTCTCAGACACCAAATAGTGAAATCAGATATTGTCAGTGCTCTGTAAGACAGTAAAATGCTTTCATACCTGTCTGAAATCCACCTTAATGTGAGCAGTCAGGCTTGCAGTCCATTGGGCACTATTCTGCAACCACTACTGTCCACAGAAGAAAGCTACAGAATTGTGCTACTGTCCCTGTCGTACCAGTGTCAGTTGCCTTGGCTGGATTCTCTTGAAGGAATGAGGTACAAAAGAAGCTCATCCCATTTGAAGCTGGGAAGTGTAATGTAATCTCTGTTAAACAGCAATGGTAAACGGCAATATTAAATAGTGATGAGTCTGTTCCTCACTGGAAAGTACATACCATTAGTTCAGTTCACTGGAGGCCTAAAAAGGTATGTTTGTAGGTTTATTCTTAAGTCATAGCATGAATAAGAGCATTTCCTCTATTCTAATTCTGAAGACACCTTAATGAAAAAATATGAGGATCTGCTCAGATATTTTTAACAAAATCTGTTATAAAATCAGGACAGTAACAGTTCAGACACGCTGTGGCAGTGGCACAGGTTTGAAAGTGCTACATGTACAAAGTATTAACTAAGGTCCTGATGAATGTTGGGAGAATCAGCTTTTCATGAGAAAACGATTGAGGTATTTTTTTGGGTTTCATCAAATACCCTGAGTGAGCTTTTTATTTAATATATTTGTAAGAATAGCATATGTAGTGAATTAATGCGAGAATATATGGAAGTCCTTTTGGAAGAATACCAGATAAAAGTGTACACTTGATTAAAAGACATAAATATCCATTGTGCCAAAAGATGAAAAAATGTCATAGAAATTTGGGTAAAAAACTTGGTTTTAATGATTTTTTTTTTTAGTGTACCAGATTAAATCTTGTTTCATAAAACAGCAGACCTTCCAAGTGAATGTCTGCTAAAAGAATGGATCTGTGAAAGTACGGTTTTATAATTTTTGTGCAATAACGATATCCATTTAATAGGTTTCCACACAAGCTTTGATAACATTTGGAATTATTCTGCTTTTTGTTACATTTTCTCAGTTATTTTTAAAATTATTTTATGCTTTCTTTGAAATATATGAACCTTTTAATGTATGGATAATTTATTCTACTCCTAAATTTAAATGCCTGGTGGGCGTAATTTTCCTATTTTAGTTTACTTCTATAGCTGCCTTCACTTTGTCTAAAATATATTATTCATTGTCTCTAAATTATAACAGGATTGACGCGTATGAGTATAACTTCTTAAATTCATTTCAGTATTTTAACTATTTGCATAACAACTGAGGGGGGTAGAAAGCTTCCACAGCAACCTCTTTGTCTCAGATAAAGTATCAGACACTTCTAATATTTACTGTTTTTGCAGGGAGGTGCAGCATATTTTCATATGACCTTAAGAATATGAACATGAAGAAGCTCGTATCAGTATTGTGGCTTTGTAATTTGAAAATGTTCTCACAAATTATAGGTTATTAAGTATGTTGAAAGATGCAGATCTTAAGCAGGCCAAACTCTTCATTGACACAACTGTAGGGTCTTGCAAGAGTCAAAAGTGATGGTTTTGTTTTTCAGATTAAAACCCATTTTAAGTGGTTCTTAAAGCACATTCTATTGGATCAGATTTTAACTCATCATAAAAGTAAGTTTTCTGCATTTAGAAGATGAAATGCAAGCCACTCCACAGGGCTACGTCTGCTGCTCTCTTGTGCAGCACATATGATGGAAGAGGGAGGAATTCAGCAGAAGTGGGACTGATGGAGATGCAAAGTGGAACTAATTTTTTGCTGGGCTGAGATGGAATAATGAGTCAGCAGAACTTTGTTTCACAGCACAGATCTTGGTCTGAGAGGCATAACAGGACTTTGTCAGTGATGTCTGACAAAACCTTTTCCTTTAAGTGGATATCCCAAAGTGCCAAAAGGGGTGGTTTTAGAACACGACAGTAAAACAACAAAACCCCTCAACTTTAAAGCTAGATTTTACTTGAACATAAACCTGAAGAACAAACTTCAAGTAAATTCAGAAGAAACAGAGTCTGTAAAGAAATCTCCCGCAGCATCAGGGTTTTTGCTGCTTCCTTATGACTCAGTCCTTTGTATACTTTTTGACTCTGCCTCTTCAAGGACAGATTTTCTTTCAGTCTGCCCTGAACCACATGATCTCATAAGGCTGACACAGGGTCCTGGGCCATAAATAGAGTGGTGGGGGTCTTGGGGAGCCCTGGCGAGTCCTGGCAGGGGAGTCAAGACTGTGAGTGTTCTCAGGGCATGAGCAGGTTTCCTTTTGGTGCCCCTGGGCACCCTTGAAGAGGAACCTAACAAAGACATAGAATGGGTGCCAGCTGGAGGAAATGGGAAAAGCTACAGACCTTGCTTGTTAGGACCTGCCAGAGTGTTAAGAGACCTGTGAATTTTGTTGCAAAATTTTATGCAAGACTCTAGAAAATAATATATGTTATTATCTATGGTGTAAAGCATGCTTTATGTTTACACTAAAATAAGATGTCATAGCTGTGTCAAGACCCCCATGTTTATACAGTAGTTCAGAAGACAAAGTACTTGACAAAGTAAGTAGCTTTGAGGTACTAGATTTCTGAAATTCAGTTTACCATTTAGGACAATACTAGTATAATTAGGCCTAGAAACAGGGTTGCAGAATATTCTATAACCTTTTCTGGTGAAAGAGCGACAAGGTAAAAAATGGAGGATTCATAGAGACAGGGGGAGTGACAGCAAAGACCATGTGTTTGAGAAGTCCTGATGGCATTCTCATGGAGACTTACTGCAGTGTTTGCTTAGATCCTGCAATATAGACTATATAATTTTGTGAGTTATCCTGTGTGGGGATGCCTTTGTAGGTCTAATCATGTCTTTGGCACTATAGGGAACTGAAACCGGGGTCATCCAAGTGCTAGACTAGACCTTTAAATGTGGACAATTTTTTTATCTCTTGCTATGAGGCACAACTTTTGAAAAGTACAGTTCTGTACCATGTAAACAAACCCAAATGATACGTCTAATAGTTAAATATAGGTGTCCTAGTGGATTTATAAACTTAAAATACAGAAAAATGTCTCTGTTTTGAGACATGACATAGCAGAGTGGAGTCATGGTAGGCGACTCTTTTTCCTAGACACTGAAATAATCAAAATGACAGTAATCATGAAAGGAGTGATAGTTATCCTAAAACAATGTTTAAATGACTAATAGGATGAGACATGATTCTATTTGTAGCCCCATTTGGAAAACAGTGGGAATTTGGACTAGTTTCAATAGGGAAAATTACTATTGGTGTTTTTTCAAAGCTTGTCCAGCCTATGTATTCCTTTAGACAAAATATTTGTAGGTGATTTTATTACTTTCTTACTTTCTAAGCGCACTGGATATGAATTAAAAACCAAGAAATTTTCCAGGAATGCCTTCTGCTATAACTGTTTGAATTTCTCTGAAAGCAAGGGTTTGGCAGGGCAGAATGTGTGGAAATTGTTTAAAAGAAAGCTGTAGACTATGTAGACATCTCCTTTGCCATTCCTATGACCTCCTCACTGCCTTCTACTCCTGCTACCTCTCTTTGGCGGGATTCTGAAATGGCAAGGGCAATGAAACAACCTTCTAACCAGAAATCCTTTTTGCAGAGAAAATTATTCCATTACATGAACATGAGAGTACAAAGAAACACATGGAGCTTCAGCAGTGAGAAGTTGAGACATCAGATAAACCTATCTCAAAAGAAGTGGGGCTATTCATACTGATTGAGTAACTTCTGATGATCAGAGTTTCATGAGTATTTACACTATTGCGTGTTTGTCTCCAGGATTAAGAAGTGGTTGCTAACTACATGCACAGTATCTTCTAAATGTTAAAGCTGTATCTATTATATTTTGAAGCATGTGAAGTTTTAATAGCATTAAAAAATGTAGGAATATATTCAGATGAAATTTATTTTTTAAATTGTAAGATTGAGCAACTGCATTTAAGCTTCACCACCTAATATAGGACTGTAATTATTAAACCATTTTTCATTGCAGGGAAGTATTTAAAAAATGGCTTATGCTTTCTTTTCCAAGCAAAAGATTGAAATAGTTTAATTAAAAAATAGTTTCTCAGTGTGATCTTAATGGGAAACATTACTTTAGTTCTTTTAAGGAGAAATATTCTAAAGTGGGTTATCAAAATTTAAAGTATAACGATTGCCCATAGTAGTGGTGGTGTGGATATGATGTTTTTAATTGAGTCTCCTGCAAGGATTAAAATGGCGGTGGAGTCTCCTCCACCTTCCAATCCTTATGGTTCCTTTCTATGCCTCCCCAACCTATCCAGAAATTACATTTCAGCACTAGAGATATCTAACCCATATAAATTTTAGATTTTTAGACTATTTTTTTGAAATATCAGTCTCTTAGTTTCAGCACATTATGTTAGACACTTTCTGCAAAACCATGGTTCCCAAACTCTTAATTCATAATGGACCTGTTGATATTTTATCTGCTTTGCATGAAACAATAAAAACAAAGGACATGTATTAGCAAGTGTCAGAAATTTGGGGATTTTGTGTCTTAAAGTGTAGGTTTTCCATCACTTGCGCCAGTGAACTAAAGCTTGAAAGTTACAATTAAAGGCTTAGAATCCAGAAGACAAATATAAAAACTTCCAACAGGTTAATTTATTTTTGACTATTTCATGTTCTAAAGTAATTTTTGTGATTTGAATGGCTTGACAAATTTAATATATTTTGTTAAAATTCTTACTTTGACATTGCTGCAGGAACAAAAAATTGAGCTGAAGGGAATTTTGAGCAGTCTTTAAGGACAGCTGCCAGACCCAAGACATGGCCAGCTATACCTAAACCACCCTGTAAGAAGTATGACCAAATTCAGTATAGTAATACTATGGCATCAAATTGTGCTTTGCCCTCTGTGACATAAGGAAATAGTATCTATTTGACAAGAATTTTAACACAGTGCTAGATGGGAACACGGAATTAGGACTGTTGTGAATATGTTCCAGAGACAAATGCATCAAGTGGTAAAATTACTGGGGTTATTTGGTCCTTGAGTGAGCACTGCTAAGTTTGTGAATGGCAGTAGACTACTTAGAGGATTTGGAACAGGCAGGTCTACTGGGGAATTCTGAAGCTTGCCATGGATAACTGGCCTCTGAGCAGTATATAATTCAGATGCACATAGACCAAACATTGAAATGAATGTGAAGCAACTTGCCTTCATGGTAAAGAGCACTGCCTTGAATTTTGTTGAGGAACTTAAGATATGTGGCAGCAGCAGCTCCATTTCAAACAAAGAGTGCCTCTCTGAAGCTTAAGAAAGGCTTTGTCACTCTCTAGCAGTTAGAAGAAAATTGTTTCTTACAGCAATGGATCTTGCCTCTGTAACTTATCCCCAGTTCACAAGCATGAGCATGCCTGCAGATACAGCCTGATATCACATTAAGAGGAGAGTAAGAAAGTGATATTAGCCTTTAATATTTTCCTGCAGTTATGGTCTATCTTCAACTTGCTCCTCCATCTAGCTGTGTGACTTACCACGCAAAACTGGTCTGATCTGAAATGAGAGATGTTCATCCTGTAGTTTAAGAGACTTGTCTGACATAGCTGGAAGAAAGTGAATAGCTGAGACAATGAGCACCCATGAAAACCTGCCATTCCAGTGGGCTTGCATATTTATCTGATAAAACAGCTACTTTTTTTTTCTTTTTTTTAAATTAAAAACTTAAATGTAAAACAGATGTAGCTACCCTACATCAATTGTTTGGGTCTCCATATGCAACTTATTCCACCTGATTAAAATATGTAGAGATGAAAGTGTGTATTTGAGCCTTGTGTTTTGAGGAGTAGGATCCATATTCTCAAAATTTCAGGAAGGCTGACATAAGATTAAGCCATTGGACTGAGAATTGAGAGGTCTGGGTTCGCTTTATTTGTGTGACATTATGGAACTATCTTGCTCAAAAGTAAATAATAATAATAACAAAATAACAACAACAATAATACTCTCTTGTCTTGTTTGTATTCTAAGCTCTTTGAAGTGCTGGATCCTTTCTGGTTTTACATTTCTAAAAATGCCAAAAGACACGTTATCTGTTTGATTTTCCTGGCAGTTCCATAAAGGAAATAATAATAAAAAACTAAGAAAATAAACAAAACTGTTTTAAAGTAGTTATTAAAAAAAAAAGTAGGATAACAGTAAGCTGAAAATCAAATAAAAGCAATTAAGTTATTCAGCAAGATTCTTTGCTTTTTACATGTTTTATATTTTCAAAACAAAAACAAAATAAAAACTAGGAATAATATTTGAGAAATGGACACCTCGTGGAAGCTAGAACCAAACACGTAAAAAGGCATTGAGGGAGTGGTTTGCAGTAAGTTCCCTATTTGTTTAACTGTAAAACGATGCACACTAACTGTGTATTTTCAAATTACCTAAAAAGATATTATTGCTAGGAACACAGTAAAACATTTAAATTGCATGCACTTTATTACAAATTATTGGTTTGCCAAGTACACCAATCTGATTGGTGACTCCAAAAGAGTGTGTTTTGTGTTATAGTATTGATAGAAATATTTGGTGATCTATAATAAGATTCCAAGTGACAATAGACTTGTTGATAGCTTTGCAGTGAGCATGTCCCCTGCTGTACAGTAGCTATCTGTAAATGTGGCTGGTCTGAAATGCTCTGGCAAGTCATGCTGTTGCAGAAGTCATATGTTGATCTGATCTACAGAGTCACTGAATCCAAGTTCTGTTGATTATTTATCTTACTTAGCAGTAAGTTAAGCAGTGTGAAAAACTGTGCAAATGACCTTTTGGGTCATTATGTTATTGTGCATCATCTACAATATATTAATATATTTTGAGCTTGTGTACAAGTCTTGTTAAATTTATTTGGTTTTAACAAATCATTTTCGAAAACCTGAGCATTTGATCACAACTTCTTCTTAAATCTAACATATTTATAATAAAGTATTTTATTTATTGAATTTTATTTGCTATCAAGAGAGACAGACATGAATATAATGTTTAAAAAGATGCCTATTGATGTGAGAAAAATGCAAGCCGTGTGATAGAAGCTCAGTGAGTGGGAGAAATGTAAATGTTCTCTGCATTTTATCTCACATGACAGAATGCATTATGGTCAAAATAGTGTCTTCTCGGAGACACAGGTTTCTAAGATCTGCATAATACACACTTTTATGTAAGCTTTTCATTCTGCATGCAATTGTTTAGTTAAATTCCCTACAATCTCATTTGTAAGACCCTCTTTTATGCCATCACCTTGTATGGGTTCTGTACCTTGGATACATATAACCCAATTATAATTACCATGACAATATATAACACCTTTTTGAAACCCTCCTCATGTGATATAGGGGTGTGGTACGTACTGATGTCAGAAACAAGCTATTTTCATCAGACAATTAGTTGTCTTTTACACGGGCCTGAATTTCCCACCAATTAGTACAAACGGCAGGGTGCATTTCCAGAATTTTGCAGAGCCAGCAGCTTATGCTTTTAAGAGGAATTTAGGATATTTAAATAAGTTCTGATACATAATGTGGTTTCCTTAATTTGCTAAAATCAGTACCTGTTTTTTGTCTGTAAATCATTTCTTAACCAACATAATGAATATAAAGGTCTTATGAGATTTATTGTTCTTGTCAACAAACAGTTTTAATTTTAATTTCAGTCTTTCATACCTGAGGAGTGCTATTAACAGCCATTGAATAAGAGCTCAAAGTTACAATATCCTCTGTAGTAGTTAAGCTATTAAACCAGAACACGTGATGTTAACAATTAAAAAAGATAATTTTGTAGTACAGCCTTTTAATCAGATATGCAAATACAAAACTAGTATATTGGTCAGATTTTACTGGATTTCCATATATCATGAGTAGCAATAAAGAAGCTGGGCTCAGGTGTCCTGCTCTACTCTGTCATGAAATCATCTTAGAAACGTCTTCAGATGTTATGGATCTTAGTTGCACAGCCACAATGAGTCAGAATAATTTAATGTTGCTGTGGTCAATTTTGCCACAGTGGCCGGCAGTGCTGAGGGCTAGTGCCTGATCAAAAGCCATCAAAATTCAGCAGAGATCCCTGTTTGTAAAAACAGTGTGTCCCTGAAAAAAAAGGGGAGGGGGGCAGGGAACAACATAGCACATCCTACAGACTTCTTCCCGGGGTACTGTGTTCCACATTTGGGAGAGTTGTAAGTAGCTCAAATTGGCATATTTAATTGTAAACTGAAAAGACTAAATAACAACTGTGCAGTACTCACATGGCCATCTCTTTGACGGTCCAAACCAACCACACTTGTCAACGCTGTCAGTGTGTTCAGATAACACGCAGCGTGTTCTTATTGCTCTTTCCCTGCTTCTGTCTGCCCCAGTCTTGTTTTGTTACAGTGCTGCTGTTAGTCTGCTTTAGTTTTCTCATTTTTTGCTGCATATATTTCCTTGGAAAGCATCAGTTAATTAACTTCAGTTCACTGTTCCACAAACTATGCCCCCCCGCCCTTTCTCCCACACTTTCTTTAAGTGCCACTGAAGTGATGAAAGACAGCCTAGCCATACGATAGGGTTCCTAGCTGCTCAGACATCTTGGTGCCCAGGTGGACAATACTGTCAGGCAGCTTTCTTTGGAGCTCCAAGGAATCGTTATGTCCATATTTTCTGTATGGATGGGGAATAGACAGCACAGATGCAGTCTGTGAAGGCTTGATTGTCTGAAGCAGTGATGTGATCGTCCTGGACTGCAGTTCTCCCCCATTATTCAGCTGCACAGGGTAAACCTGTGGAATTTTTTTTTTCTTTCTGCAGTTTGACATGTGCAGGGCCTCCCTTCTGCTGAATTGGACCCTTAAATATGTATAATCTCACTGATGCGTGGAAGACCTGGGTTTGTAACATCCATCAGCAGAAATGGGAGTTAGGTATCCAAATTCCTTGTGTGCCACTGAGAAAATAGTCCCCCTTTGATTTCAGAATTCTTTCCTACCAGGATTTCCCTTGTGCCTAGTATGAGCGTATAAATGGCCATTTTATTATATTAAATATGTATCACATCCATCATTTTAAATGCTGTACTGTGATGAAGGCTTCTCAGTATCAGGATCGGTTCTGAAAATATTTAAACTTGGCAAGCTAAAAATGCTCAGATGAATAAGCCTAAGGGTCCCATTCATGGAAATGTTATATACCACTTATGCTTGTTTTTATAGTTAAATCACACAGAAAATGTTGATAGAATATTGTTTCAGCGTGAATTACAACATTTTAATATTCATTAATCCAACTTCTTGACTGTCTTTAGTGGAAATTTTTCCATTGTTCAATTTAGTTGCTATGCAAACCTGAAAAAGAGAGTGGAAAACCCAGAGTCAAGTAGCAATCACAACTGCAAACACACAGATTAAAAAAAAATAAAAATACTCTTCTGGGCCAAACAGTGGATGATGAAGGTTTAGATCAGCTCTTCAGTTTGTACAAATAATTAGATTTATACCTCAGTATGCATTTGTTTTAGTCAAGTGCAAAAATCTTATTTTGAAAGCTTTCTTTCATTAAACTTTCTATTTAATTTTTCATAAAAAGAACCTCTGCAACTCCAAAATCAATCAAACAATACCAGAGAACTGAGCGTTAAGGGGGATTGGTACAGAAAATAATAACAGCACAGCATAAACCAATTTTTTTTTCATTTTTAAAGGAACTTTATACCTTTCAAGTATTATATTTGCAAATTACTTAACTAAGAATAAATGTATTTCTGCAACACATAAACCATGTTATAAAGTTGAATATTCAACATTCTGAGGTTCCTGTTAACTACCATTTTTAACACTATTTTTTAGTCCAAATTAGTTTGTTGTTCCTCACTACCTACAGTAATATTTGTAATCACATTTTGTTCCTTGAATTTTCTAAACAGAACATTTTACCTATTTTTGGTCTACTAAGAATGGTAAAATTAATTTGTATGTACATTTTTTTTCCAAAATTAAGATCTTATTTTAGATGAGATTAGTCTGTGTACATTTCCCTTCATACTTCTGCAATTGTATTTCACCATTAAAGAAAAATGTAAGCTGTATCTAGGCTTGCCAACCAGAGGCTGTTTTAGATTGCATGTAGCATGCATTTTTTTATGGACTATAAAACAATCTCCTTACAGGTCCTCTGACTCTGCAGGCATGTACACTGTATAGCATTCTACAACAAGAATGGAAGGTAATTGTAAAATTGAAAATTAAGAATAATATATGCAGTAGTCTCATATATTAAGACTATCAGTCCTGGATTATGAAAGAGAGAATCTGTGTATCTGTATGTATGTATCTTAGGAAGACAAAGGCCCAAGGCAATTTATGTTCAGGTTTACAATGGTTTTGCTGCAAGCATGCAGAACTAACTGGGTTTAGATTAAGGCAGTCTAATTAGTGTCATGTCAAACTGGCAGTGATCATAAGACAAGAGAAGGGTCACTCCTGTCATCTGCTTGGTCTTTTGCCCTTAAATATAGAGCTGAATAAAGCACAATCTCCTTCTTGTTAATGGAAGGAGAATATGTATAATCTGCACATGAAATGAAAAGAAAATGTGTAAGGAAATTTCTTTTTCCCATTTCCTCGTCAGGAGCTGTGAATTTTAGTGAGAATTAAAGTAAGGCTAATTCTGCAGTCATCTTCTGACCTGTCAGGTTAGCTGTCACCCTCATGTCTCTCAATGCAGGTCTTTAGCTTCTTCTTGCTGAGTGCAGCCTTTGCCAACTGACAGAAAAATACCGACCATGACAAGAAAAAAGAACATAATGTCCTTTTCACCCATCACTACTCAAAATTGCTCAATCTTTACTGACATATTATTATACATTGTTTCACTGAAAAAGCACTTGCTTTCTTTTCTATAAGAAGTAAGAAACTTTCAAAAGACAAGTTACTGTTCTTTAGAAAATATTAAAGCACATAATTATTTTAAATCACCTATTAATATGCAATATGTTGTTCTTTAGCAAGAGCAAGTGGTTGCAGCTCTAAAGTCATCCTGCTGTCACCCACTACTGTTCCTGGGCTCCCGGGGCTCAAAGGCAGCAATGTTGGCCCCTGAGAGGGACGCAGCCCCACACACATGGGCTGCTCACCTTGTCCTGAAAACACAGCCAGAGGACAAGTTGCAGATGTGTAAATTGGGTGACGAGCAGCTAAAATCCTGAAAGGTTGACTGATGAAACTTTTGTTCCCATTTCAGTATTTTCTCTCCATTTTGTCATGCTGCCACAAACCAGGGAAGTTGACTCGGAGTCATGAATTACACCTAATGGCTCCAAAAGGGCAAACCGAGGAGTGTAACAGCACACAAACTGGAAACATGCACAGAAATTTCAGTTGCATCCCCTTCCATGCTGCTGGGGTGTTGGTAGGGTCTGGAAGACACAGTGAGCCTGCATGTCACCAGTGCAGTGCAGTGCAATACCTCCACTCCATGGGGATGGGTAAAGGATGGACTTCCAGCCATAAGTGTCAGACTTTTTGCTTTTGTGAGTTTCTGGTCTTTAAAGTCACTTGACAGTTTCTTATGATTAACAGTTGCCCTTTTGTTAAAAAACAAAACAAACAAACAAAAAAAAAAAAACC